>PVIU01010986.1:0-67111 GCA_004026605.1 Ondatra zibethicus
CTGGCCTAGGAAGGAGTGCATTCAAAAAGACTCGGTTCTCAAAAAGTTAATACATGCAGATACATTCTTTTCATTTTCATCTACCACATTCCTTTTGATATGCTTCCAGATTTGATGTGCTCACTAGACTTTTGTTTTTTCCTCCACGTAGAGTAAGCTAGCTCCTTCCTTGGGGATTAATAAGGTGTGTGTACCTTCGAGTCCATTGTTTCCTCGGCGACATTCCTCAGAGCAAAGAAGATTGTGCTTCATAAAGGACCTGCCATGTCCCAGGCAGGTCTTGGAGCTGTCGCACTGCTTTGGTTCCTCCTCATATTGAAAGCTACATTAAATGTGCCATGTATCTGGGCCATTTCCTTTGTAATTTTTATACAGTATTAATAGCCTTTCCTTTCTTTTGCTTCCAAAACATTAATCTGGCTTTGCAGCAAAACTAGAAGAAAAGCCTATTCCTGCTAGCTTCTAGTAGTTTGTTCAACCCTAGGAGTGGGTAAATAGATGGAAAGACAATCATTCCAGAAGGGTGAAGGAGTTTCCACCATACTAGGCTGTCCTTGTCACCGTCATTCAAGGTTTCACTGCTTTGAGGATTATAAATCTCAAATCATTGGACCAGGAGACTCACATATGTTTACTTAGTCTTTGCTCCCTAATTGCCACAGCTACTTGGAACATTGTAATCGTTACCCACAAGATCTGACCCCATGTGTCCTGTGTTTTTCAAGCCTCACTGGCCACAAAGGGGAACTGAATATGAGCATGCATGCAAACCTGTCAGTTCCCTTTGCAGCCAGCTGAATGTGTTTGTTTAAAGGATATAGAGGAAACGGTGTTTTTCTTCTGAGTACAGACTGAATTTCCCCATCCAGATGAGCATTTCTGCTTCTGGCAGATGGAGAGGGGGTGTGGAAAAGAAGAGGGCATGCAATTATGAGAAAAGAGGCTAAAAGAGAAAGTAGAGACAAAGAGACAAAACTGAACTGAGGAAGAGAAAGAGGTGCTTCTCAGTACAGGAAAGGAAAACAGCAGAAGGGAGTGTCCCGCTGCTAAGAAAGTCTCCATTCATAGGGTACCAGAAAGAGCAGGAAGGAAACAGGAAGGAACTGGCACAGAGGAACTGTCTGTAACACCTATGCCAACAGTATTAGTCAAAGGCGTAAAGAACTTTTGATCTAGAAATTTACTGTTGGGCAATGTTTGAAAATAGAGCACAGACTGGCCATGGTGATGTGCGCTTGTAGTCCCTGAACTTGGGAGACTCGGTCAGTAGTGTGTTGGAGGCCAGTCTGGGCTACATGGAGAGACCCTGCCTCCAAAAGAATAAAACAAGTAACAACAGGGGGATTAGGATTGCTACTCTCACTCGAGTTCCTGTCATTGAGGCAGATTTTTAGAGAAGATGCCTTGTTACCATTTTCCATTGCAGCGTGATGACTAGTTCAGCCACCCAGATTACACAGAAAAGCCAAGACTCATATATATACTAATGTGTCCTCTGGCACCTTTCCAGATGCCCTCACATTCTTTGTCTGCTTGCTGAGTTTCAGAGTATGGTCTGGGTAGAATAACACAGAGTAGATCTGCTTTCCTATCCCAGTCGCCGCTGTTAGGAATGTAAGCTACAATTTGGTTCCCCTTGTCGGTTTCTTCCAGAGTTGGCCCAGAGCAGCTTTCATTGTATACTTTTCTAGATCTCGTGTTTACCCTCAGCTCTTGATCATTGCTCTTTGTGTATTTCTGCCTTTTCCCTAGCATTTGGCTATTTGGGTAAATACCACCGAATGGTTTCTGCTTGCTGGGTACATTTATTAACTCATTCAACCCTCTTAGCAACTCTCTAAGTGAGGCACCGCCATTACTCATGTTTTGTTTGTTTGTTTGTTCTGGAGGAGGAAGAGCTTGCCCAAGGCATTTCATGAATGGTGGAACAAACATTTGAACTCAGACAGTCTCTAGCCTATCTATTATGCAACCTCTCTGTTCATTATTTACTGTAATGTTGTTAAGCTCTAAGTCGGATTCCTCCTCCCCAAGATTCTCCCCATGGTCATATCAGTGAGGTCATAGATCTGACGCCATATCCATTGGCCGACACTAATACCCTGGGCTGTGGAAACAGGCACAACTGCCTTTCCCCAGCACATCTTCCCCTTCATTTTCTTTCATTCCTTAGCGAAGTACTAATTCTTTTCTTTAATTAACATGTGACATATTAATATATTTAATCGAAAGATCTGATCTAAGAGAGTGTTTCTTAAATGTGTTCTTACATATTCATACGTGAGCATTTGGATTTTGTAGTTTTAACACTCAGAAAACATTTCTATTTTTATGTCCTCAGGGTCCCCTCATTTGACACCTCTGTACTATTTATAAGTGAACGACTAAGCTATCAAAAATATGATTTCACCTACAAAGTGTGGAATCCTTGAGGAATGATATTAAAAGACTAGTGGCTACCGCGATTTATTGATAAGTTGCTTTTTTTCCTTGCTAGAATTGCCTCATAGAAGAAGTAATTGACCTAATTATAAGCACATGCAGGTGGAAGTTATTTGTAACCATTTAAACAAGAAAAGATTAGTATTCAGAATATATAAAGAACTACTTCAACAATTTTTTATTATTAATAAATTAATTTTTCCAAGCCTGATTACAATTTCCCTTCCTCCTCTCTTCCCAGTTCTTCCCCACAATCTCACCTCCACTCTTTCTCCATTCTCTTCAGAAAAGGACAGGCCTCCTAGCCATGGCTTATCAAGTTGCAGTGAGACTAGGCACCTCTCCTATTAAGGCTGGAGTAGGGAACCCAGTAGGAGGAAAGGGTCCTGAGAGAAGATAACAGGTCAGAGACAGTCTCCCTCTGTTAGTCCTGCAAGAAGACAGTTACACAACTGTAACATATGTGCAAGGAGCCTAGGTCAGTCCCATGCAAGTTCTCTGGGTGTTGGTTCAGTCTTGTGAGTCCCCATGAGCTCAGGTTAGTTGATTTTGTGGGTTTTCTTTTTTTAAAAAAAAAATATTTATTTATTTATTTATTATGTATACAATATTCTGTCTGTGTGTATGCCTGTAGGCCAGAAGAGGGCACCAGACCTCATTACAGATGGTTGTGAGCCACCATGTGGTTGCTGGGAATTGAACTCAGGACCTTTGGAAGAGCAGGCAATGCTCTTAACCGCTGTACCATCTCTCCAGCCCCAAAAGAAACTTAATTTTTTTAAAGATTTTATTTATTTATTAAGTATACAGTGGTCTGCCTGCATATATCCCTGCAGGCCAGAAGAGGGCACTATATTTTATTACAGATGGTTGTGAGCCACCATGTGTTTGCTGGGAATTGAACTCAGGACCTTTGGAAGTGTAGCCAGTGCTCTTAACCTCTGAGCCATCTCTCCAGCTCTGTGGGTTTTCTTATGATGTCCTTGACTCCTATGACTCCCATAATTCTTCCTCCCTATCATCCACAGGATTTCCTAAGGTCTGCCTGATGTTTGCCTGTGGGTCTTAGCATCTATTTCCATCAGTTGCTGGATGAAGCTTCTCTGATGATAATTGAGCTAGGAAGTTAAGCAACTAGGGAGGAGGGGGAGGTACAACTATGAGCAGACCACTTACTGGAGAACACCTACATGTGGGAAGTGTTATGGGAGATGATGCTCCATTGCCCTAGTGATCAGGAAAGTGTGCACTGAAGCCACAAGGAGATACCATCTTATACCTATCTGATTGACAAACAGTAGGTGATGAAATCAAGTGTTAGCAAGGATGTGGGCATCTAGGAGCTCATTTCCTCCCACTTGTGAGATTTAGTGTACAAGTAGTAAAATTGCTTTGGAAAATAAATTATCAGAGCTGGAACATGCTGAAGCCCTGTGTAGTCTTACAGCCAGGCATTGCTGCTTGTAGATGTCAACTCTAAGGAGCCTCCATGCAAGGACCCTGGGTGAACAGAAAGCTGCTCTTCACTACACCATGGCTCCTACTGACAGAAAAACTGGAAACCACCTAAGTGCCCTTTGGTGGGGAAATGTAGCCTAGAACACTTCATCTGTGTTAAACACATAGATAGTCATAACCTTAGTGGGGGAAAGTTATAAAATGATAAAAAATAGGGGCTGGAGAAATGGCTCAATGGTTAAGAACACTGGCTGCTCTTCCAGAGGACCCAGGTGCAATTCCCAGAGCCCACATGGCAGCTCACACCTGTCTGTAACTCCAGTTCCAGAGGATCTGACACCCTCACACAGACATACATGCAAGTAAAATACCAATGCACATAAAATAAAAATAATAAGGAAACTATAGAATTTAAAATACTAAACTGGTAAAATAGTATTTATAACACATGTAAACTTTTAAAACAAAAAGTGTATCTTGTTATGCATGTAAGTGTTATAAAAGTACAAAAATATACATTGAAAAGATATGTATTAACTTTAGAAAGACTTTGGGGGCTGCTGTGAGGTAAGCTTTAATATATCTAACTTTGAATTTTGTGTATAGGCATTAGAGAATTATTATTATCACTACCTTCTATATTTAGACAAGGTCTCAGTGCGTCACCCCAGCTGGCCCTGAACTCACTGTGAAGCCTAAGCTGACCCTGAATTTGTAATCTCTTGCCTCAATATGCTGAATGGCTGGGACTACAGGCATACACCAACATGCCCAGTAAGAATTTTAAGACCAAAACATTAACATCTGTTAATTTTGAGTCATAAGTACTTAACTGTCTCTTGTAGTATGGATATCCCCCCCTTTAAAATATGTTTCTGTTTTTTTTAAAAAAAAATACTTAGTCAGGTATAACAATACACACCTGTAAAATTCTGACCTGTCTAAACAGTAAAATCACAAGTTCAAGGCCAGCCTGTACTAAATATTGAAGCTGAACCCATAAAAGAGGGGCGACACGAGTCAAATAATCCCAAGCTGTCTCCGAAATGCTGTGTTCTAAGGCCTTTCTTTATTAATGGGGAAAACTCACCGAACAGGAACGGGGGTCCAACCTCAAGGTGTCGAGCATAGGATGAAGAGAGAGAATTGGGTGGGCCAGTGGCTTTTTGGGAACCCAGAAGTCATGCCCCAACCTGGTCCAGCCTCCCAAAGGACATTGGCTGAAGGAGGTTTCCCATCACCTCCCCCTTTTGTCTGAATAAGAGCATTTCAAACCCAATACAAAACTCTATACAATAAGAACAGATATCAAGTATAAAATTAGAATTACAGCCAGCAAAAACAATATTAAGCAAGGAGCTTATGTAAAATGTTTTAATAATCATTCTATGCTAAAGAGTCTAAGTTTTGTGTTATAAATGGTTTGGCTATATCACAAGAGGAAGGTAACTATGACTATCTAATCTTCAACCCCATCAAAGGCCTGAGAATGGAGATAATATTACTTGAGTAGGCAGGAAGTGCAATCGAGCAGTTTCTAAAATGTGCAGTAGATGACAAAGACAACTGGCTACCTGGGCAATCACCCAAAGTCTCATTTGCAATGTTGAAGCAACCAACTTTGGCTAAGGCCTAGAGTAACTAACAGACCATTTTTAGAGGCAGGAAAATTTTTTAAAACCATCTTACCCTGTCTTGGCAAAGTTTGGCAGTCTTTTTTCTTGTATCCTGCTTGTCCAGTCCGGACATCATGCACTTTGTCAGTGGTCAGGGCATGGGCAGTTCCTTGCCCAAAGGCCAGTTGTGCCAAGAAGAAAACAAGCTCCCAATGGAATGTCTTTGGTGCTCAACATTCTCTCAGGAATAGATAGGTGCTGCCAGGAGCAATTGTGTCTCACGTCCACAGAACCCTAAGTTATTTAAATGCCATGTTCTACAATTCTTTGAAGTGGTTGAAGATTACCTATCTATGCAGAATACAGTTTCTATGTATCTAAAGAACCTAATTAGTCTGACTATGACAAGCATGAATGACTATTGGCCTATAATATTTAATATCTATATAACTTAAAGACTAAGACTTTATATCAGAATATTAAAGTCTTCAAACAACTGTGCAGTAAATGAGGACAATGACCTCAAAGTGTAAACAGTGTATAAGTATCTTGATCAGAGGTAGAAATATATAATGCAATATAATGAATATATCCTAAAAGTATATCAACATACAAAATGTCTTAAAGAGAGGTAGAGACATACATGCATACAATCTGACAAAATAACTTTGTATAGGTGTACAAATATTGTAAAAAGAAATAGGAGCACATTCAATATAACTAACTTGTATCAATATATTAGAATCTATACCAATGTAAATTGTAAAGAATAGTTCACAAGTATTCACTCTATTACTCACTATTATTATTATTAGTGTGAGTAAGTTCACAGGAATCTACCTATTATCCCATTCAATTTTCCCTCTTTTTTTTTAAAGGAGATCTCTGGGACTACATAATTTTGACCCCCAACTCCTGCACACATGCAACACACAAATATATAAAGACACTTGGCAATTACCATGGTACTTAGGTAGAATGAAATGACAAGGAAAAACATTGTCTTAGTAAAGACAGTGTCTGTGGAATGAAAGCTGATGAGTTTGCATTCCCTCAGGTAAATATAGCTGCCACTTACACACCACAATACAGTGCTATGGTGCACGATGAAAGGCACATGAATACAGTTTTACATGGAGTACTATTCAGTTGCTTGTAAACATGAAGGAAATAAGAGACAAAGTGGGAATTTAGGACAAACCTCATATCTCATTTCCAGATCTGTGCCCATTGGTCCCACCACCTAAGCAGCTCACCAAGTCTTATCTGCAAACCCAGACTGCAGTGGCCACTCAGCCAGGCTATGACATGGACATTTCTCTACAGAGATTTCTATCATTATTAATTAATTAATCATCCACAGATGATCTAGTCATCTATGCTTTTTAATGTTTATGGTGTCTTTATTTACAACTAACTTTGTATTCCACTTATAATTGCTTTAGCATGATACAAAGTAAGGCCATAAATTGGCTTTTTATTTTAAATTTGCACAACACTATTTATTAAGTCATTTCTTCCTTCTGGAAGCTTTTTGTGTTGGGGGCTTTTATTCACAGTGATCATCTCTCAGAAAGGGATGTATGGCAATCACCTTGGAAGCTTTTTAAAACATGACAATCACCTTGGAAGCTTTCAAAACCATGCACACCTTAGCTAACAAAGCTTTGGGTCTCCCTCAGATTAGTTCCTGCCCTACTCTGAGAGGCATTCACATGCCATGCACTCCCCTCATATCATCAAAGTTGCTCTCTGTGTCCTCCCTTGTTATATGAAAAGAACATATTCAGTATCAGCTAAGTAAGTTTCTGTTCTCAGATTAGGTATCCCTTATCTGAAATGTTTAGGGCCATAAGTGTTTTAGAGTTTGGGGTTTTTCTGATCTGGGAATATCTGCATAGACTTTACTAGTTGATCATCCCTATCCTACTACAATCCCAGTATCTGAAACTTTAAAACATTTCACATTTTGGAGCATTTCGACTTTAAGGATTTTAAAATTAGGTATGCTCAGTATTTTTTAGATACCTAAAAAAATAATTGTGCAGCATCCGTATTGTCTGTTGAGAAAATTCTGTTTTATGAATAATTTTTCAGTAGGCTTTGGTTGAAATTGTTGTAATTTGATTAGTTCTATTTTGTATAAGCAGGATTAATCTGGTTTTTAAGTTAAAAATCAAGGTTCATGTATAATTAATTGTCTTTTCCTAAGATTGTAGAAATAGATACCATCAAATAGCCTGGTTCTGTGCAGAATACTTTCTCAAAACTAGCAGCAATTGAGGTGTCACTCAAGGACCAGGCAATTCATGTTGTCCTTATATGGCATTGCACATGTGAGATATTATTTAGAAGCTTGTTCTGGTTGCAGATCTTTTGCAAGGTGAAGATATGCATATACTTCTGAATTTCCTTTTTCTGTGTGTATCTAGAACTAACCCTTGTGTTGACAGGTAAGACAGTATTTCCTACATATGTACATACACCAATGCTCAGAAAGAAAAATAGATTATATGTAATAAATAACCCTAATTAGCGTATTTTTAAAAACTCTAGAACTATTCTCAAGATTCAGACTATTTTAAGGAATGTTTATAGATGAAATATCTATCAGTAAATAGCCCATTATGATATTGCAGGTGGGTAGGCTTTAATCAAAAATTACTTTATTGCAAATAACATAAGTTAATTCAGTAAACTTTTACAAATAGTTTATAAAGATTGTGTCACTTAATATAAATAATGAGATAGTTTCCAGAACTATGGATATTTTATTTGAATGGTCCTTAAAATTAGAGTAACAGGTAGTATAGTGTGTGTAGTATAATGTGTGTGCTGGCATGCATGCATGCCTACATGCATATGTATGTGTGTATGACGGATATAGTTGTGAATGCATATGTGTTCTGGTATGTGCACTGCTATGCAAAGCCAGAAGAGGCCATTAGGTGTCTGCTTTATCTATCTTCAGGCCAGCTGGCCATCAAGCTCCCAGGACCTGCCTGCCTCTGCACCTGCACTCCCCTAGGTATTCAGGTTCCAGCTCTTACCCACTGTCTTAATGCTGGTTATCATTGCTGTGATGAAACACCATGACCAAAGCAACTTAGGGAGGAAAGGGTTGGTTTGGCTTTTGCCCATATCACTGTTCATCATTAAAGGAAGTCAGGGCAGGAACCTAGAGGAGGGAGCCAAAATAGAGGCCATGGAGGGGTTTCTGCCTACTGGCTTTCTCCGCCTGCTTTTTAATGGACCCCAGGACCACTTGCCCAAGAGTGGCACCACCCACAATGGGCTGGGTCCTCCCCCATCAATCACTATTTAAGAAAATGCTCTACAGGTTTGCCCACAGCCCCATCTTCTTAGACATTTTCTCAATTGAGGCTCCCTTCTCTCTGATGACTCTAACTTATGTCAAGTTGATATAAACTAGCCAATACACCCACTGAGCCATATCTCCAACTCTTGATAGCGTTTAAACTGTGTTTATTAATAGGACATTAAAAGGTATGGAATGCTTACTATTGATCCAATTTTTCATTATTTAAAATTATACAAACAAGTAGTAAATTTCATTTAGATAGTATTTGACATCATTGTCAGGACAACAATTAAAATTGCTTTAACACTTTTTCTAAGCCTCTAATTGTACTGAAAACTTCAGTTTCTATCCTCAGATGTTACTTGTATTTTCAAATATACTTTTGCTTAACCTGTTCTTTATTCAAGCTGTTTGTGCACTTTCTGAAATATCATGCTCACTAAAACTGAGTGCTAACTATATACAAGCAAATCTATTTGAAATAAAATTCAACCCAATCAAAAATCTTCATGTTTGTTTCTCATTCAAGTTATTTTTATTTTTTGCAGTTTCTTAAAATGTTATCATTTCTCCTTTCCTCTAACCCTTCTCATATATCTACTTCGCTCCCTTCTATTCATTTAATTATTATTGTTACATATATGTATAAGTGTATAAATACAACATACTGTGTCTGTTTAGTGTTGCTTATATGTATATGAATTCAGACTTAATCACTTGGTATTAGATAACCAATTAGGGGCACCTCCCTGAGGAAGACTAGTTAGCCACTCTTGGCAGTCATTAGCTGTCTGTACTTCTTCATCTGGGGGTTTGGCCCCATGACATTTCCCTCACCCATGTTGTCAAGTCAACTGGTATTGTCATTATTCAAGTCTTGCTAAAGCAACCATATTGTTGAGCTTTCTTAGGTATAACATCTGTGTCCTATCTAGAAGATGCTATTTTGCAGCAGATCCTGGTCTTAAAATATTTTAAATATTTAAAATATTTCACTTCCCTCTTCCACAATGTTCCCTGAGCCTTAAGGTATGGGGATTGTATTGTAGACATATTGGTTGGGGCTGGGCGGCCCATGATCAATTAATTGAGCTCTACATTTTGACAAGATGATGCTTTTTGTAATGGTCTCTCTCTGCTACAAAAAAAAAGCTTCTTATCTGTGGGTATAAGGATTATTTAGAATCCCACTGGATCTGACCTGAAAGCTTTCTCTATGAGGACTAGCTCTTATAGTATTAGAAAGTACTTTACAAGCTGCCAAGAGAGGGATGCAACCAGTATCCTACCCAGCTGATACCTATGAGCCACAATAATGACCGACATGGCAAGACACCTCTAAAGGTGCAATAATGACACATATTTTGGTAGTAACTTTCTAATTTAACTTAAGGCCTGATCGACAGTAGGGAAATGATTTCTGGTACTGTAACCCTAGCAAATTCTCCAAGGCTAGTGAGATCACATATTTTAGAGGAGAGCCTACAACTGCCACTTTACTTAAACCAGTGTAACTCCTAACTGCATTCTAATGAATGCTTGTTATTGATTTCCCAGCCAGTGGCCTAACTTGAGTTTTAAGAAGTATTCTAGGCTTGGTATGTTGGCACACACCTTTAATACCAGTACTCAGAAGGGAGAGACCGGAGGATCTCTGTGAGTTCTGGGCCAGTTTTGTCTACAGAGCGAGTTCCAGGACAGCCAAGGCTACATAGTAAGTCTCTGTCTCAAGAAAGTAGTAGTGGTAATACTATAGTCATTGTTGTCATCATCAAGGTGCCAAAACAGCTGTGTTGGGAAAGTCTTAGACTGCAGAAGCATTCTGACTTTAAAAAAAAAATCACATTCCGTGATAGAAACATATCATATATTCTTGGAGTTTGCACGACAGCCTTGTACATTTTCAGACAATGAATGGCATTTGGGTTCTGTGTATAGCCAAAAAAAAAAAAAACCGTACACACACTAGCCAAATTTTTGCAGTTTCCCTAAGGATACTTCCTCTCTAGATTGCAATATCCAATTATCCTTCTGCTCTATTCAGAATGACTGGGAAAAAGCTGGTCATGCCCATTTTTTAAAAACATCTTTTCTTCCCCGTCTTATTTGACCATCTATCTTTATTTCCTTTGTTCACTCAACTACTTGGAAAATATTTATTGATTTCTGACTTGCCAAGCTACACTGACCTAGGAGTCAGTGTTAAGTCCCTTCTCCTTAGAGCTTACTATTTGTTCTTGAACATACATGAAGTTTTCAGTTTGCTCCTTTCAATTTTAACATGCAGATATACAAAGTATTTTACTCAGAAATTTTTTAAAGTGACACTTAGGCACCTGAGTTTAATATGCATTAAGCTCTTACCATGTTTGTGTTGGAACTCTTCACGTGTGACCATTAAGTTTAAATTGGTATGTATGTTGTACACTATCATGCATGCTTTGAATTTTTATTGTGTGTACATAAAGAAAATGATAGTATTTTAGTATTTTTACATAAGTGATTTACTCTTACGTGTGGTTTTCTTTCTCACTCAATACTATTTTTTCACTCAGTGCTATTTTTTATATGTGTATGTCTGTTTTGCATGCATGTATGTCTTTGCATCACATTTGTACATTTTCCCAGGAGGCCAGGAGAGGGTGTTGGCTCCCCGGAAACTGGAGTTCCAGGTGGTTGTGAGCTACCATGTGGGTACTGGGAATCAAGCCAAGGTCTTCTGGAAGAGGAGCCAGGATTCTTACATTTCTACAGCCCACTCAATACTATTTTTGAAATGTCCCCATTTGATGCATGTGTGTGTACTTTATTGCATTGAAATATTAAAGGTATTCATGAGGTAAATAAACCACAGTTTACTTCTTCATGCTTTTCCTGACACATCCTTAATTGTTCCCAGGTATGACAACTAATCATCTTTGTATATTCGTTTTTATATATGTATTTGCATGCTTCTGTAAGAGCTGTACCTTGCAGTGGACTTGCTGGGCCATATCATCGCATGAGCACCCTCTTCCGCTATCAGAATGTGAGGTGGATGAATCACTTATGAATCTGCTTTAAGTCAGTCCCTTTAGCAGGCTATCAAATTCTTAGCTTATATATTTAGTGTTTAAATTCTTCCCATTTTTATAGAAGCAGTGATAGTGGGTGGTGTCACTTTTATTAGAATTTTATTAATTCATTTGTTAGCAGAGATTTAGGCATAAATGAATACAGCAGCAAGTGATATACACTTTTGAAGTAACAAACATGTCTTCTGCTTTGTTTTTTAAACATTTAAAATTAGTATCAAGTGCCTAATTTTAGTAACTCTTTAGTGACTTGAAAAACAATGGCACTTCATTCATTTTGTTGCTAAATCCATGAATTTCCCTTAACTTTATAACCGTTGTTAAAAGTGTTAGCTTAACAATAAATTTTGAGAAGATTCTACATATATTTATAAAACCTTAGGATAAATGTAAGCTTTCACCTTGAACTAGTTTACAATTAAGCAAGTAAAAGATCACTTCTAAAGATCAAGGTTCTGGACATGCTAGAGATTTTTTCAATAGGAATGAAGAAGCTGGCTTATGCCATTTCACTTGAGCACATTTGCCTCAATTACCCTTAGTACTGTAGTGCGTTTTAGCTGTCGCAGATAGATCGTGCAGGGAATATCCTGGCTTAAATTCTGAAGTGCTTTCACTTCTGCTTGCTTCACTTTGAAATCGCCTAAAAAGAAGTTGGCACATGATTTTGCGAATATTACTGGACATCAGGAAATACATGACTGGGTCTAAGCAGCTGTTGAAAGATGAAAGAACCAGCATGATTTCATTGGTTTTGTGAACAATTTCCTTCCAGTAGCAAGAAGACACATGGAGCTGTGAAGAAATGTAGATGAATCGAAAGGCGTGATAAGGCACAAAACATATAGTAAAAATGAGCAGTACAATAAAGGAGTTCCGGGCTGTTTTAGCATATTTGCCAGAGTTAGGAAATTTTGACCTCCTTTTAGAAATTTTCAGTAGATTCTTGCCAATCTTAATATATGAGAGGATTATCAATAGGAAAATAAGCCAGAACATTACCACAAGAACATAGTTAAAAACTGCTTCTCCCTTTGCATTGTGTCTGTCTCTGTAATGGAAACACATTGTGGAATTGTGCCCTCCCTTCTTCAGTGTCAAAATGATCATAGTTAAAAATCCAGCAAGAGCAACTATCCATACTATGCAGCAAACATAAATACTTTGCTTGGTGGTTATTGCCCTTCTTTGTTGTATAGACCGATTAATTTTTACATAGCGATCCAAACTGATAAACCCAAGCAAAATGATGCTAATGTACATGTTCATGTAAAATAGTGTCCCCACAACTTTGCAAAGGATCACACCTAGTGTCCACTTATTTTGGTTGATGTGATACATTATGCGGAAAGGGAGGCAGAAGATGAGTAGAAGGTCTGCAATGGCCACATTAAGTAGATAAATTTGAATGGAATTTCTTTTGCGGTGGATGCCCAGAAATACATAGAGGGCAATGATGTTCCCAACCAGTCCCACGATGAAAATAACAGAGTAGAACGTTGTTAACACTGTAGATAGTAATTTTTCATCCATCGGACAGCTAGTAACATTTGGCACTCTTGAGAAATTTTGTGAGACTTGGTCGCTGTAATTAGCTATAAAGTACATTCCATAGGAGGAGCAAGGCCAACTGTCAACTGAAGTAGTCGTCATTGTTACAACGTGACTTCTCAGTGTCTTCTGTAGCTATCAAAACAGAGTACTAAGTGACATGCTCTTTATGTGTACTTCTTTATTTCTTCAGTTTCCTGTAACAGAATGTCAAACATTGAGTCATTTGCTGTGATAATAGCCAGTACTGTAACACAAAGCATAAATAAGGGTTTCATCTCAGACCTTATTTGGGACCATTGGCTATCTACATAATGTGTGTAGTAGCATTATTGTATCACAAAACAGCAGTAGCCTTTTCTGTTGCTACAGCACACACAGAATTCATTTCATTTATTATATTAAAATAAAGAATTGAACCATATGAGCATCATTTCTTAGCAATATTGTTATGGGAATATAGATAGTAAAAAAAACCCAGCAGCTCATATTTTGCAAGGATGAATATCAATATCCCCTAAAGGTGTTTATTGCCATGGGTGAGCTGGATCCCCTGCTGTCCCTGCCCAGCTTCAGAAATGCTTCCTGTCCTGCCCCTTCCCTCATAGTTGGCATCCATTCATTTTGACACATGATGTATATTGAATATGCTGTAGTGATCTCTCTTTCCACAGTGAGAATAGAAAAAAAAAGGACACAAAATTTCTTCCTTCACCTAAGACCAAGATAAGAGTATTAAAAATTACTTAGCTATAGAAATGTGCAGACCAAAACAGACCAAGGCTGACACCTGCCTCCTTTTATAGACTGTTATAGTCTTTCACAGGACAATACGTGGTCATATAAAACCAGATCAGATAGCATCAAATAAACCACTCCCACCCTTGAAGCATAGGGCAGTAATATAGATGGGAAGCAGTTCGTGGAATCCAAGATTATGAAAGGTTAACTAACTTAAGTTTAATTATGCCTTGAATTTTATCATTTGAGATTGTCACCAGAACTTTCTAAGTATGTCAATTCTACTTTGTCCCAGTGCTACTTGCTATTGGACAATTCTCAGGCATTTAACTATTGGGACCAATTATATATGTAAGGAAAGATCAAGCATGTCTCCTCACATTCTTTTTCTTATAGTAACGGCCCTGGTTTTTTGTTTTGTTTTGTTTTGTTTTTGTAAAAAAAACCCTTTCATGGGTATAACGTAAAGACTTTGGGGGCAGACAAGATGGCTCAGTAGGGTAAAGGTATGTTCTGCCAAGCCTATTTACCTGAATCTGACCTATGGTACCTACATGATAGAAGGCGAGAAATGACTCCACAAGTTGTTCTCTGACATCTGTATGCAGTAGCACATTCATGTCACACATACATAAATACATAATACATACATACATACACACAAGTGAATAGATGTAGTGAAAATTTTGAAAAGCAGGGCTTTCAAAATCATACCTAACTTCATAATCAATGACATGATCTTTTCTAAGCCTCTTTGCTCATTTGTAAAAATACAAAGCTTTTATGTGAAACTCTTAACCCTGATACATAATCAGTGTTGAAAATAATTTGCTTCGAGCCTATCTCTCCTAGCTCAGTGATAGAACACTTGTCTAGTATGTGTGCAACCCTGGTTCAGTTCCCAGCACTGAAAAACAAGCTATCTTTAAAAAACTAGGTACCTTGCCAGATGATGGTGGCTCATGCCTTTAATCCCAGCACTCAGGAGGCAGAGGCAGTCGTAGCTCTGTGAGTTTGAGACCAGCCTGGTCTACAAAGCTAGTTCCAGGATAGCTATGTGCTACACAGAGAAACCCTGTCTCAAAAAAAAATAACAACAACAAAAAAAAAAAACTAGGGACCTACTATGATCAGTCTAAACATCTCACATTCGTGTAAGTACTGCTTGTATATTAAGAGCAGTATTAACATATTGGATATTAACAATATTAAGACAGAGACCCTGCTCTCAGTAAGCATTTTTATAGGGGTGCGTGTTCAAGCCCTAAATGCAGTAATAAAGAGTAGTTTGGTGGGTTTGTTTTGTTTTGTTGGTTTTTGCTGTTTTGTTTTGTTTTTTGAGACAAGATTTCTCTGTGTAATCTTGGCTGTCCTGGAACTCACTCTGTAGACCATGCTGGCCTTGAACTCAAAAATCTGCCTGCCTCTGCCTCTACCTCCTGAGTGTTGAAATAAAACATATGTAGAACCTAGATCTTAATTATGATAATTAATCTCTCCTTGTTGTCATTGTCTTATGATATTGTGTATTAAACCTAGAACTTTCCACAACTAGGCAAATATTCTACCACTGAGCCACATCACACCACAATCATTTTTTTCAATTTTGCTTCTGTTTTAAATTAAGCATTTTTAGTTAGGAAGTATACAAAATGTATTTCACTAAATATAACATTTTTATATGCCATTGTACTTTGCTCGTATTCACCCCACCGCTTTCCCTTGCCCTTCCTTCCTGTCCCCCTGCTTCCCTCCCTTAATAGTACCCCTCTGCTTTAATGTCATATGGATTGATAATTGAATAGACAGGCAGATATTTAACTCTATAATCTACATGAAAGAATATATACAGTCCTGTTTTTCTTCACCTCATTATTCCTTGTTCCCCCTCCCTTAGACCCATTCTTCTCCCATATTATCCTCCTCCTGATTTTATGTCTTCTACATACTGTATTTTTATATATAGATTCTTTATATTAGAATAAACATGCAACATTTGTCTTTGCATAAAAAATTTCTTGATTTAATGTTATATATAGAGAAAAATATTTGGAAGAATGTAGCCTCTCTTAAAACTGTATTTGGTTAAGTACAGGCTTTTAATAGAAAGTGGCATTCAGCTTTAAATTTTGACAGAGCAAAGGAGTTGGTTCCAAGGAAGAGGAAGTGGTTGGTGAGGAGGAAGTTCTGTTAAGCCATCTTGAGAACTGTCTCCACAATTTAGGACCATGGAGGGAGAACAAAGAGAAAAGGAGTGGGAGGAAGGAGTGAAGGAAGAACTGGGGCTTGGCGGGCTGTGTCTCAGATGCACAAGACAGATTTCACAATGTTTGTAGAAACATACAGGCCTGATCTGACATCTCAAAACGAAGGGACAATCTAGGAAGGGTAGCAGGCTTCTGATAATGCAGTATGCCTTGCCAGTAAGAGAGCAAGAAGCCTGTGTTGTGTGCACAGGAAACTCTCAGAGGCTCAGGTGGAAACATCCTATCTGTAGGCAAAAGGATGCTGAGACTCAGGTGATGTGACTGACAGCTCAGGAAGCTGAAGTGACTTGGAATAGCCATCCATACGTAGTTTTTCTTTCTGATGTATTTTGAACCCCATTAGGATTAAGAACCAAGTCTGTTTTGTTTGCCTCTGTGTCCAGGTGCTTAGCACAATAAATATTCCTGAATGAAAGGAGGAATTTGGGAGAAGTAGATCTAAAGTGTTCCAAGTACAAGTACTGAAGCTTGAACTGCTTTCATGGAAACACAATTCCCTGTGCTGTATCAGCAATATAATACAGCCTCCCCAAAAACTAACCCCATCTTTCAAACTCATACATCTATAGGGTTTTACATGAAAATTGTTATTATTTACATGGATTCTGTCTCAGGCTGATAGTCTGTCCTGTAATAACCATTTTTTAATCAGCCTCAGTGGTATATTTAAGAAACAGGGAGAAGTGGGATTCAAATTATGACATAGAGATAAGTTGATGGAAATAGGCACATTAACCTATAGATGAGAATGTTTTGCAAGGCAATGGAGAAGAGGGTCTTCTCTTCTCATTCATGTCTGCAGAGAGCAAAGCAAGGACCAGCAATAGAAAGTTCAGAGGCAGATATTGCCTCCTTTGAATAAATACTTTTATAGAATGAAGCAGTCTAGCCTGGAAGGTACTACCAATCTTAGCACTAGGAATTCAAAGCTTCAGCACTCTGTAGGAGGGATTCTTAGTGGTACTCAAATCTGTTAATGAGCATCCCTGTGAGGCTTTTTAAAGATTCCCATGACTGTCTTCTTCCTGGATACCCTGAATAGTTTATCTGGAATGGGCTTTGTACACTGGTTTCTTTTAAAAGTTCCTGGGAGGTATCCATAGTGTAGAGTCAAAATTGATTGAGCTAAATGATCAAATGATTAACTAATCATTATTTAGCACTTGCCATGATCCAGATACTGTTTGAACACATGATAAAATTTCTTTTATATAGTCTTTCTGATAGTACGTGAGGTTAAAAAAAAAAAGGAGCCATAAGTAGGCTCTTTACCCATGATCTCAAAGCTTTTAAGTGGAAATGCCCAAAGGACTCGGCTCTGACTTGAAAACCCCTGAACCTCCTCAGTAAACATCACTCCTATCATAGCTGATCACCATTTCCTTATTAATGCTGAATTTTATAAGTTGGTAGTAGTTTGACATGATCAAACTTTACCACCATCTACCTTGGTTGTTTTAGGAAGAGATTGTCCCACCTTGCTTTGCTCCATTTGTTTGGTCTATAACAGTATGCAAATAAATCCAGGCTTCACAGAATAAAATCATTGATCTGAATTTTCAGACTTATTTCAAAATATTTCCAAAGAACAATAATCAAGTTGTTTCTAGGAAGACAGTAGCACAATGAACATATCCCTGAAATCATTTCCTCAGCTCTAATATGCAAATATAATTAATTAATTAGTTAGTTAGTTAGTTGGTTAACTATTTAGTAATGGTTGGACAAAAAACACTAATAAGTCTTTTGAACTGTGTTAGTGTCAAGTTGAAGAAGAATAAAGCAAAAACAATGTGTTCAGTAGCCACAGGAACATATCATGCCATACCAGATAGCAGATAGCCCAGCAGACAGTGATTATCAACCATTTCAAAAATTATATCCTGTCTCAAACTTGGTAACTAACTTCTGTTACCTTTAAAGTTGAGAACTGGGCTTAATGGCTCATGCATGTCTGTAATCACAGCTCCTTGGGAGTATGAGGCTGGAGAATCACAAGTTCACAGTAATGCTAAAGGCATGAGCCACAATGCCCAGAATTAGTTATAATTAAGAATGTTTATTTATATTTCAAAGAAATTATTAAATGTATTTCAATTAAATTATTAAATGTATTAAGAATTTGCCAGAGAAGGCAAGAAAAAATGAATGTGCTCTATTCACATAGTGGACCCGACTTGTAACTCATACAGTAGTCATTCGTTTTTCTGTTTGCAACCCTGTGTGAGCACTCGAACCCCCCACTGCCTCCATGCTATCTCTCCCAGTTTTTCTTCAGTGGCTGCAACCAAGAAAATAGCTTTTAAAATATAATTTAGGCGTTGTTTCTAACAATGTCACGTGTTGAAATACATACCTATTTGCTAATGGACTGATAAAAATGACTGAATCTATTCAGGCCATGCTTCAGAAGTTGCAGTAGTTGCTGCATACAGAACAACAGTTGAAAGCGTGTTATTTGGGAAATAATGATATTAGTAATATATTTCATTTTGTTATAAACTTAGCTATCCACTTTTAATTTTAGTTGTTTGAATTAATTCTCTTTTAAAGTACATTGTGCTTTCTTTGTCTTTTCTTGAGTATTCCTTTTATTGAGTTCCAAAACACAAATTTTAATTGGTCTGATAAGTTCCATAAAATAGTAATAATATAAAAATATTTAAGATGGGGAGACAATATAGCTTAGTGAAGTCAAGAGATTAGATAGATAAATAGTGTGTAGTATATTACAATTAAGATTACAATGTCTGAAATGACTTATAGTTGATTCAAGTAGAGCTGCAAATCATTATGACACTATACAATGTCATATAAATGATGCAACTGCATTGTTATTAAATATCCTATCTAAAAAGACAGAACCTCGTTTGAAAACCAAGCAGAGGTGTTGTCCAAGCAGTTTACTCTTGGAAAGATTTGCAAATATCAGAATAACATTATCAACATAAAATGAGCTTCACTTTGAATGTTCAGATAATCAATATTTAACTGAAACAAAGGCTTGTGTATGCAGTTTAAAAATATCAGAGAATACTTACAGTTGAGGCTTTCCTGGAGTAAACAGAGTAAACCCAAAGCTCCCTAGACAGGTTGTGACAGCTGGGCTCTTCCATCCGGTGATGGTGCAATTGGCTAGAGTTCTCTTCTTTTTTATATTCACATGTGGTGCAGTTGTTTTTCCGCTTTTCTTTCTTTTTTCAGTGTAACAGCCCTTGGGCTTGCTTTGAAGCTATGAAAAGACCCCACTCTGAGCAACAGCTTCAAGCTGAACTTTAGGAAATTACATCTTCTGTATGCGTCCCTTCTAGCGTTAACTAGGGAGTGCTTCAGTCATCCTATAAAATGCCAACAATCCATAAAATACAAGAAGATTCCCCTTTCCAAAGAAATGATGAGTGATTTGCTATATGGATTTTAGAATACAACCCCTGAATTTCTGTTTCTTATGGATTCTTTTTAGAAGTTGCATGTCATGAAATGGTCTTTCCGCCCTGAATTATACTAACATTGGTGATAGCTTTTTTTACTCTTCAGTCTTGCTGAAGTTTTATTTGGTCTCTACATTATTTTAGTATACTTTCATATCTTCTTTTAAGACCCTGGATTTATTTCCTAAAACAACCTTAAAAACTGAAGACTAGGTGTGATTTGTAGTGCTATTCTCTCCTCATCACAGCAATAAACTTACCTAAGTAAACTGGAGCGGTCTCTCCTATTTCAAGGAAAATATGACGAGGCTCTGCTGCTTCCATTCTGGTCCCAGTCCACTATTTAACCACCATCAATTCATTTGTGTAACTGCTGCCCTGCACTTGAGTGTGTCATTTCCCCTTTTGGTTGTTAAAGCATAATTGTCATTCTGCAGCTTTGTTTAAATATTATTTAACTCATTGGGATTCATCTAACATTTTAAGTATTTCTGGACATATTCTTCTGAACATCATAATCTCCAGAGCTTTTAGTTTGTTAAGAATCTAATAACACAAGACAGTAATTTTACATTGCTAGTATAAAAATATTTTATAACTCTTACTTCCCCTTGTGAATCTCTGAGAAAGCAGATGCTCACTGTATTCGTCTGGCAGTATTTTTTTTTCTTGCTGTGGTAAGCGACACATACCACTGAATTTACCACGTCACCAGTTTTGAGTTTATCATTCAGTGGAGCTAAGTGTACTTATATCATCATGCAACAGATCACTGTAACATTTTCATGTTGCAAAATTAAAACTCTAAACCACATACACTAGTTTTCTCTCCCCCTAGTCTCAACATTAGCAACCTTGATTCTGGGATGTTGAGTAGAATCATACGTAAACCTTTGGTGACTGGTTCATTTTAGTTAGCCTATTATTCTTGAGGTTCATCCATGCTGTAGCATGTAACATAATTTCCTTCATACTTAAGGCTGTATATTCCATTTTGGGCTATATTTTATTTTCTTTATTCATTTATCTTTAAGTGAGCATGTAGGTTGTCTCCACTTATTGGCAATTCTGAATACTGCTGCAACAAATGTATATATGAAAATGTCTCTTCAAAATCCTGGCAGAATTTTTCATGACTAAATGAGTCATAAAGTGCTTTTTATCTCCTAAAATATGATATAAATACTATTTATGTATACTATTTCCCACGCCTAAGCCATCCCATTTCAAAATAGTGTTTTTAAACTTTTGTGTTCTCATATTGTAGCCACATTTTCTTCCCAATGTGAATCATCAGGATTGCCATCAGATTTGACTGTTATCTTCTACTTCTTTATATGAGCCTGTCCTGTTCATTCTGAACTTTGTTTGTCACCATGCCCTCTTTATGTGAAACCCAACCCTAGTGAAGTTCAGCTCACTACCTCCTGCAGTGAAGATGAAGATTGCTGGGTACAAGGACACAATCCTACATAGTGGCCTGGCTTCAGATTAGCCATCAGAAACCTTAAGTGGCCCCTGAACTGCCAGCAGTCCTTAATGTAAATCCTAATGTCCTTAATCCAGGAATTCTCAAATTTACTTCCAGACCAGTGACATTAACAATTCAGAAGCTTGTAACAGATGTACACTCTAAACCTCATCCAGACCCAAGTGCCAGGAAATCAGGGTTGAGGTCCAACAATCTGTGTGATGCTGGTGCTAAAATTGGAGAGACACTGCCCTAGTTCATCCTCCTTCAAAAATAGAGTTTCACACCTTCAACCTTCTCAAAGTGCCAGCAACCCTGTTTCCTTTCCTCACCCTCACCTGGTAGTTGCTTTTCATTGCCCGAAGAAAATAGAAGCAGCTCAAAAGGAACCTCTATATTACAGGAAATGTATGTATTTAAATCCTTACTTTTGTACCCTTCCAATGAGGAGGGAGATATTGAGGAGTAATAAAAGAAGATAAAAACTAGACCTCTCTGAATGTTATTTGTTTTGCAGTTATGAGTTTGGAAGTACAGGCATGTTTGTGTAATTAAAACACCAAACTGTACAAATCTAATTAAACTAAATGAGCCTCAATGAAAGTATAACCACATGGAGAAGTTATTTTAGGTGCATTTAAAATAGGATGGGTGTTTTGGAACATAATTTTAGACTTAACAAAAAAAGCTTTATTTGTGTAGTACAGTAATCAAAATCAGGAAATTTACATTAAAAGAATACCATTATGTATTTGACAATCCTTCTTATAAATTTCATCAGTTGCCCTTAGAGTAGTATCCTTTAGAGCAAAAATAAGAAGAAAATCACATTTATTTGTGATATTTCTTTAGTTTCACTGAACCCTTGAATCCAGAGCCATTTTTGAAGAACATAAACCTGCTACTTTCTAGAATGTCTCTTGGGCTTTTCTCCATGGTTAGATTTAATTGCACTCTTTGCCAAGAATACCATAAAAGTGTCACTGGCTTCTCAATGCGTCATATCAGAGACCATGCAGTATTGTCTAGTCCCAGTATTAGCAATGTTCTCAGTACTAGTTTTCTTTTAGGCTTCTCCCTTAAAATATAACTATTCCCCTTTTGTAATTAGTAAGAATGCTGTAGGGAGGTACTTTGAGAATATATAAATAGCCTATCACTCCTCAAACTTTGCCCAACTAGTTAGCATCCTTGGAGATTCTTACCTGGATCAATTATGTTCATGGAAACCACCAATGGGGATTTTCTGATTCCAACATCATATATTATTTACTTACTTACTTAAGGAAAGGCATTTCTGCCAGGCATGGTGGTGCACACTTTTAGTCCCAGGACTAGGGAGGCAGAGACAGGCGGATCTCTGAGTTCCATGCCATTGAAAAGTATCTCCTCTCCTTCCCATGTATTTGTTTCCTGATTTATTTGTATCAATACAGACTTACAGCTTCTGACTTTGTTCAGTAGTGAAATAATATTATGACTGAACTTATCTAATATAATTTAATGATAAAAAGAATCACAAAGAAATCATACATAGTTACTAATCTTGCTGCTACTGCTGTAGGTATTACTATTATTTTAAAACCTGTATGTATAGACCAGTGTTTCTCAACCTTCCTAATGCTGCAACCCTATAATACAGTTCCTCATTGTGGTGACCACGATAATAAAATTATCTGTTGCTACTTCGTAACTGTGACTTTGCTACTGTTATGAATTGTGATGTAAATATCTGATGTGCAGAATATCTGATAGACTATTCCCCCAAAGGGGTCATGACCCACAGGTTGAGAATCTCTGGTACAGACAGAGCAAGTGAATAATTGTGTCACTGTTATTACTCTCCAAAATTACTTGCTAAATTAAAGAAGTCAAAACCTTACAGTCGAAAAAGAGTGAATTTGTAATTCTTCCCCTTTTATAAAGTACACATTTTAAACTTCGTCTGCTAGAAAAGTGAAACAATAATAACTGTATGCTTAGGAGCCTCATGTAAATTTAAAATACCTTTTCCCACTAAAAGGAAATGGGGCTTCTTAGAAGAATGACTGGTTTCTAAGCTGGGACAAGAGTAAGACAAGCTTAGGATGACCTCTTGTGCCTGAAAGCAATGCAGTTAACAGACTCCTGTAATCATAGGGAAAGGTCTAAGAGGTGACTTAGAGGGGTTCCCACTAGCCAAAAGTGGGGCATTTAATCATCAAAATGAAAAAAGACAGCAACTGATTGGAATATATCAAATGTAGTAAAGTCTATAAATCTATAATATAAAATTCTTGCAAGTCACCTTCGGAAGTTGCCTAGATATCAACTCTATATTCTGGAAATGGTTCATAGCACCTTTATTCATAATAAATGTCAACAAAACAAGAGGGGTGGAGAGACTGCTCAGTGGCTAAGAGCACTTGTTCTACAAGCATGATGACCTGAGGTCAGATACCAGCACCCATAATGGCTGGCCATGGCCTCACAAGCCTGTAACTTCAGTGATAAGTGGCAGGGTGGATTCAGGAGGATCCCTAGGCTTTGCTGGGATCCAGTGTAGCTCCAGGTTTAGTGAGCAACTTGGTCTCAAAGGTGTAATGTGAAAGTGATAGAGCATGACACCTGAGACTTCCTCTGGCCTCCATGTCTATAGGCATGTGCACTTGCACACACATATGCATGTACCACGCAAACACACACACACACAGAGACACACACACACAAAGAAAAACAGGAAACAGTCGAAATGTCCATCCATATGAGAGTGGAAAAACAGGTTAATACTATGGAATATAGTAATAAAAAGAAATGATTTCCTGATCACAAGAAAATGGCTGAATCTTGGAAATATGCTGAAAGGAACCTTGCACAAAATAGCGCATTTTATGCTTTCATGTATACAAAGTCCTAACACTGGCAAAGCAAGCCCCTGCTGGAAAACTCACAGAACAGCGTGGAATGGCAGCAGAGAATGAATGGGAAGTGGATGAGGAAGTTTCTGGACTGGTGGGACTGTCCTGATAGGGCTCTGGGTTACACAGATGTTCTTCATCCAAACTCTCTGGTAGTATTTTCTGATGTGCACATTCTATGCTATGTAAATTTTACCTTAGTATTTTTACAGATACTAACTTTTTAGGATCTGAAAGTATGAATCTATGAAATGAGGCTGTTAACATCTGTAATTGGAGACACCTTTAAATGAATAGTTGATAGTAAATCTCACTATGGGTCAGGCAAATAACACCTGAACCTACAGCTGAATCCTGTAACTAAAGCAGGGCAACCAGACATGCTCTTATTGATGAGATATAGCAATTAAAGCACATGAAGTATCAGTACATAAAACTGAAATTGAACCTGACTCTAATCAAGATTCTAGATCTAACTATGAATCCCCATGAAATGCAGCACAATACAAAGCATAATAAATTATAAGCCTATGGGTACAACTAGCCAACTCTAGACTGTAGGGGATTTTTGTGGTGGAAATTACTGAGTATCTTAAATAAGTACCATGAAAATTGGAGAGGGGAAGGAATATAATAGAAGGGGAAATTGGAGAAGGGGAAAGTATATAATAGAAGGCCATGTATCCCATTTAATTTGGGTGTTTGTTTGTTTTGAGATAGAATCTTCTGGAGCCCAGGGTGGCCTCAAATTCACTGTTAATATACAGCTGGAGCCACCCTTGAACTCCTGATCTTCCTTTCTTCACCTCCAAAATACTAGGGTTTGGGTTTTATTTTAAACTAAAGCACAACTAAAAAGCATTTTTTTGATAGTCAAAAAAATTTGAATGCAGTGCAACTGTTAGATGGACTAAAGAGATGGCTCAGCAGTGAAGAGGACTTCCTGCTCTTCCGGAGGACCAGCCTTCACTTCCCAACACCCACGTCAATGGCTCACAACTTCCTGCAACTCCAGCACCAGAGAGTCAGATATACCCTCTCAGCCTCTACAGGCACTGCACTCATATGCACGCACACACACACACACACACATCACATACACACACACGTAAAAATAAAATCTTTTTTCAAAGAAAGATAATTGCAGTTGTTGCTTTTTTGATGTGGTA
Organism: Ondatra zibethicus; assembly: GCA_004026605.1. Classification (NCBI taxonomy): domain Eukaryota; kingdom Metazoa; phylum Chordata; class Mammalia; order Rodentia; family Cricetidae; genus Ondatra; species Ondatra zibethicus. The sequence continues at coordinate 25,440 of PVIU01010986.1, forward strand.
ATGATTTATATAAAATGATTACGTAAAGCACTGAACTTGGTAAATAGATGAAGTTATATGATTGGTCTTAGAATACTTGAGCAAAAAGAGTTATGAATGAGGATAGGTAAAGCAAAAATGGCAGAACGGGGTCCAACAAGTTGCTCAGCTGGTAAAGGTGCTTGCCACCAAGCCTGATGACCGAATGTGATCCCCAGAACCTGCATAGTGAAAGGAAAGAACTGACTTGCTCAAGTTGTCCTCTGGAATGGCACACATTACACACACAAACACATACACACACAGTGTAATCAAAAGCTTTAGAGAATGACAGAACGTCAATAATTGTTCATACGTGCAAGTTTATTCATTTTCCTCCAATTGTAAATGTTAAAGGGTTGAAGTGTGGCGGTGGGACTTCTTCAGTTCCATATGTTCCTCTAAGTGTGTCCCATCTCAATTCCTAGCACAGAAAACTTTGGAACCTATCTATACTTACTGTCTCCACATCATCTCTTCCCATTCTCTGCAGAACCTAGTTCAATGAACCATTTTAAACTCCGTTGTGCCACCAATACCACTCTCATCATGGGTACCAGTGACTTCCAAACTGCCAAATCTAATCATCTGTTCTCAGCTTTCAATTTAAAATGGCCTTAGTAGCATTGGTCACTACTAAGCATTTCTTCTTGAAAAAAGGTTCTCACTTGGCTTCTAAGATGCAAACTCTGATGTTCATCATGTTTCACTATCTGGCCATTCTGTTTTCTTTTGCCAGATTCATCTCATGTTTCTGCCCTCCATTTACCCACTAAGACCCAACTCTCCATCCTCTTGTCTAATAGTAGTCACTCCCTTAGAAACTTCATTATCTTTGCTGTAAATACTATTAGCATGCTGTTGACCCCCAGGTTTGCATATCTAATCCCAGCCCCTGCCCCACACTATTTTACAAGACCTAGCACTCAATAGTTCATCTTTCAAATTCTTCGCCTAGAATTCCCCATTTCAGTATATGATCTTTATCTTTCACTCCAAGAACCTGCTTGTCAAGCTTGACCTGCCTCTTTCTCTTACACATCCATCCATCAGCAGTTCCTTTACAACATGAGCTATGTTTGATTGGGTCTTGTCATCTTCTGTCCATATCACCATCATCTCATGCCTGATCAGCTGTAGTCGCCTCTTTTCTCTCATTCTTGTGTTCCTACAATCACTGATCTTCAGAGCAGTCAGAGGGATCCTTTCTGAACCCCAAGGTGCTCCGCGTTCAGAATTCCCGTGTAGTTTTTCCATCGTTATCAGTGTAAAATCTAGTGTTGACCATGGTTTTAAGGATGTTTGATCAGAGTTTCTACCACTCTACCTTTGCTCATTCTTCCCAAATATCCTTCGCTCCACTATTCATACATAAAAACCCTCCCCATATCACTTGACCTTTGTATTTATTGAATGTTTTCTCTGCCCAGAGCTTGCTTCTATGTGGCTTGCTTTTTCTTTAACTTCACTCTAGTCTCTGTTCAGATTTTGTTCCAATAAAAAAAAAACACCCAAATGAAATAGCAGTTCCCAAATCCTCACCAGCTTAATTTTATATTATATGCTTTCTGCTTTATAATTATTAAGTTGTATCTGTTGATTTATTGCATTTTTACCAGGAGTACAAATTTTATGACTCTTCACACATGATTGATTGAAAATGTCTGAATCCACAGTGATGAGAATTACATAGATTACAATATAACATTAACGTCAGAATTAATATAGTCAACTGACTATGAGGAATATACCATACATGGGCTTCTGACTGAGGCTTATACTCCTCCCTAAGGAAGTGATAAGATGCTTCCACAGGCATGACCAAGAGACCCTGTTTGAATCTAAGCTGTATCTTCTTCTGCCCATCCTTTCTCAAACCTGCATGTGCTGGACAAGTGCTCTCCACTGAGCTATGTCCCCAGCTCCCATAGGCTCTTCTCACTGTTTTGTCATGCCAGTTTGTTCACTATTCATTTGTATACCTGCTTTCCCTTCCGCTCTCTTTCTTTCTGTTGTTCTCATATACTTATGTGCACTTCTATTTGAGGATTCATCTTTCTTTGTGATGCACTCTGTGTAAAGGCCTTTAAAATGTTCTAACAGTAAGAATAACTTCCAGAGTAGATTCTCTCTCTCTCTCTCTCTCTCTCTCTCTCTCTCTCTCTCTCTCTCTCTCTCTCTCTCTCTCTCTCTCTTGCCTTTTCGAGACAGAGTTTCTTTGTGTAGCTTTTGGAGCCTATCCTGGAATTCACTCTGTGGACCAGGCTGGCCTCGAACTCATGGAGCTCCACCTGCCTCTGCCTCCTGAGTGCTGGGATTAAAGGCGTGCACCATGACCGCCCAGCTCCAGCATTTCTGATGCTCTTATTAAAAAGAATAAGGATCCCTCCCACTTCTGCTTATCACTATTAAACATCTGTATGGGTATACTAGCTCAGTTTTATTGTGCAGGGTGGTGGGGCCTTTTTTCAAGCCAACTATCTTGTGAGCTAAACTGACTTAAAATGATATCAGTTCCCAGCACACACACACACACACACACACAAGGTGGCTTATAGCCACTTGTAAGTCTATCATATAAGAGAAAAAAAAAGGGCTTTAGCTCAAAAGGCTTGTCTTTTCATATTAGGCCATGATTCAAGAATTATTCGAATGTACTGTTAGGTATAACAGAAAATATAGTAATTGAGCAGGCACCAAAGGTCATTACAATTACGTTCTTTTCTGATACCACCTCCAACAAACTTCCAAGAGCAAACATGAAGATAAGATCCTACAAAGAAACCAGGAAAGAAAAAATGGGTTCACAGGCATGACATGCCCAGGGAGAAATCCCTAGGAACACAGCTCAATTCAAGTTATTAAAACCCAGCATCCACACTTTTAATCCCAGCACTTGGGAGGAAAGGGAAGACAGATCTCTGTGAATTGGAGACCAGCCTGGTCTACAAAACAAGTTCCAGGGCAGCCAAGGCTGTAACACAGAGAAACCCTGTCTCAAACAACAACAACAAAATAGTCATTTTGATTCCTCTTACTCAGGGGTAAAAAAAAAAATAGAAAAGAAAGATGATGGGGAGGGTGAACAAAGAAAAGGCCATTATCATCCCCTAAGGATCAAACTAGAGTGACTCTAAGTAAAATCACATTGTAGCAGGAAGACGTATACCATGTATTTTTGCTGAAACAAATATAAATTGTCAATCATTGAAGAGATTATTGCACAGAAAAAGAAAATATATCTGCACTTCTTGAACATCAATTCATTATGAATGATAGCTTAATCTAGGAAACAAATAATTCCTAAGTCTTTAGAGAAAGCACTCAGAAGTGAGAAGAGAACAAAGAATTCAAGCATATAAAATAATTCAGAAGCTTTATTTATTTGTTTGTTTGTTTGAGACAGGGTTTCTCTGTGGACCCTGGCTGTCCTGGAACTCGCTCTAAAGACCAGGCTGGCCTCAAACTCAGAGATCCACCTGCCTGAGTGTTGGGATTAAAGGCATGTGCCACTACTGCACAGCTTCAGAAGTTTGTTTTTTAAACTGAAATTTGTTTTTTAATAATAGGTTTTTAATTTTTTAACACATGTAGTTTTTATTGGGGGGGAGGTAAGGGGCACAGAAGACAATTTGTAGGAGTTGTTTCTTTCTACCTTGTGAGTCCCAAGTTGTCAAACGGGCAAGTGCCTTTACCTTCTGAGCCATCCTGCAGATCCAATTCCAACATTCTTTTAAGTATGACTATATTGTATTATTTAGTTTTGTGTAAATTGAATTATTTTCAATTAATTCTTATCTTTAGGTTTGATTGTTGATTTTTCTTTTCAGCCCCACTGTGTTCTCCTCGCTTCAAAAGAAAACTCGGCACCTGTTAAGCTTGGGGGCTTTGGGGTAGCTATTCAGTTAGGAGAATCTGGACTTGTCGCTGGAGGTAAGACCATTTTAACATATTTGGTTTCCCCTTTCAAAACCTGATTACTTTTAAGTTGGTGCAAAATTTAAAACTAGATACTAGTCCAGCCTGAGTGTTTCACACCCCGTAATACCCAGCACCATCAGATAGTTTTCAACTCACTAACTCTGCTGTCATAACTATTTTACTCCCTGAAAAATAGACTCTGGCTGGGAGGTGGTGGCGCACACCTTTAATCTTAGCACTCAAGAGGCAGAGGCAAGCAGATCTCCAAGTTCGTGGTCAGCCTGGTCTACAAAATGAGTTCCAGGATAGCTAGGGCTACACAGAGAAAACCTGTCTCAAAAAAAAAAAAAAAAAACAAAAAAAAAAACAAAAGCCTCTGGGCTTGTAGATGTAGTTTGGTGGCAGAGCACTTGTCTAGCATGTATGAGGCACTGGTTTCCATCTCCAGCACTATAGAAAGTGCTGTGTAGCTTTCTGTATTGTGTCCCTAGCAGTTCACAGAGAAGAAGCCCCAAGGAAGCCCAATACAAGAACAGTGTACAAAGTGGTTAACGTTTGGAGCATAGAAGCTTTGGAAGGTGAACAGGACAAATAAAGTCGCTTCTAGTATGTATAGGTTTACCTTCTAGTGTCACAGCGTGTCTAAGTTTAATTTCGTACCATTTTCCTTTTTCTATATATCGAAGAATACTGCTGAAGTCACTAGCCTGTGTGTTTCTGAAGAGTAAATAGATAAGACTACAGGCTGATTGTCTTACTGAACAAAGCAAAACATGATTTTAAAATTCCTATGCCATAATAGAAAACAAGAAAGTAAAAGTAGGAACTTTCTTCACTGGTGTATAGAAGTGGATGTTAATTAAGATCCCAGGTTTGTGGGGTCTTCATTTATTCTTTTCAACAGAGACCAGCCCACAATGCTGCCCAGAGTTTACCTCTGGTTCTTAGTTTTGCAAATTGTATAGTTCTCCATTCGATACTGCCAGTGTAGTCAGTGCTTTCTCTTTTCCACTTCCAAGTACTAAGAGCTTCACAAAGAATAACAACACGAAACGTATCCTTTAACACGAAGTCTTCCAGTCAACTGGCCACCCTTCAGAATACTTCTGTTAAGCAAGTGTGCTGATGGACACATGCTATCCCAGCACTATGGAGGCTAAGGTTGCTTTGAGACCAGCCTAGGCAACACAGCAAGACACTCTTTTATTTTAAAAAAAAAAAAGAACAAAGCAAATGCTTATGTTAAATGTAAATGCTTTCCAAACCATACCTGTCAAAATAGCTGTCTGATACAGAAGATATTTCATTCCATTTAATTATGACTAGAGCATTAAGCAGTAACAATATGGACTATCTTCTGAAAAATGAGCATAAATTATAGTTGTAGTTTAAAAATCACTCTCTGGGGACTGGAGAGATGGCTAGGAGCACTGGCTACTCTTCCAGAAGTCCTAAGGTCCATTCCCAGTACCCACATGATGGCTCACAATCATCCATAGTGAGATCTGGTGTCCTCTTCTGGTGTGCAGGCATATATGAAAACAGAACACTATATACATAATAAATAAATAAATCTAAAAATTAAATAAATAACAGTAACTCTCTAGCACACTGCTCTCTGATATTAAACTGTGTTAAGTTCTTCGGACCTTGCATACTTTTCCAGCTAAACCCTTTCAATAACATGACAATAAGAGAGAATGAGCCAAATTCCTTTTCTGTGTTATATGCTAAGCGACTTTGTGTCTGTTATTCTGCATTCTCTTCATATTCATTGTGGCATGGACTCTATTTTATTTCACAAATCTTGATTGGGAGGAGTAGATTTATTAAGATTGCGTCCATGTTCAGCCATTTTTGTGAAGTCCATGAACCCTCCTCCTAATTATTTTTCAACTACTTTTGAGCTCACAGCAGATCCATTATTCAAAAATTACTATTTTTCATGCTGTAGAATTAAAATTGTTTTTTAAACTTTCTTTCGAGACAGGATTTCATGTGACCCAGGATGGTCTTCAACTTGATAAGGAATTGAGGAAGACCTTAAACTTCTGATCTTCCTGACTCCACCTCCTGAGCACTAGGAATGCAGATGTGCACCAACCATCACACCGAACTTTAATATGGTGCTGGGGGTGGAACTCAGGACTTCTACATGCTAGGCAGGCACCCTGCTGAGCTACATCTCCAGTCCTAAAATGCTTTCTAATAGTCAAAATACTGTCATTTCTTAATAAACCATTCTATATATTCTTGAAGTAACTATTTTAAATATTGTAATGCCTTTAAAAACACAATGTGAATAGATAAAGGGATACATGATTTTCCTTAGAAAAAAGCTTTCCTGATGTTTAAAGTACTTTTGAAATTTTGCTAATGTTTATCAGCTTTGGAACAGAAAGCTTTTTTTTTTCCTGTAGAATGGAATCTTTGATTAGCTGGGCTTCCAAATAGAAAGGATTATCTCCTTTACATGTTCTACATACTAATACCACTTAACTCCACTTACATTCCCCATCTATCACTTGACTCTTTAGAGACCCCACTTACCCTGAATACAACCTAGAAACTAATTGCAATGTAGTAAAACCATTTATCCTTTTTTTCTTATTTATAAATGTACGGCCTTAGTTTGGCTTGCTTCTTGCCTGCATTTCTTTCTTTTAAAAAAATTTATTTTTTAAACAATCTTTTCTCATTTTACATATCAATCCTAGTTCCCACTCCCTCCCTCCTTTTGCTCCCCCCAACATCCCCCTACCCACCCCCATCCACTCCTCAGAGAGAGTAAGTCTTCCCAAAAGCCATCCATAGTCCTCTCTGTTGAGAACTAAATGCATATACAGTAGGAGGACCTCTTCCTGGTTTTCATAAAATTGTGTAGATTTGTATCCCCTCATAATTTGCACTGCTAGTCCATCTGTTTAGAATGCCTTTTGTCATTTTATCTGTTAGGTTTAGCCTTTCGCTTGAAGACTAAGCTAACAATTGTTGCCTTTTAAAAACAAGCATATTGTAATTGTCATCCCTCCTCTTCCATCTAAGCAGAACTATTTAGGTTACCTACTTCCCTACAAAATCTGATCAAGGGCATGTAATAACAGCAGACAAGAGATGTGTAAGGGGTCGAAGAGCCATGGCTCATCCCTCTACATATCTGCGCACCTACCACTGTGGTGAGGACCTGACAAGCACTTTGGAAATGTTTGAATGAAAGACTCTGGTGGCTAGTCATTTTCCAGTCAGTAGCAGATAATAAGCTGCAAATTAAGAGTTGCCAACACTGGAGAAAGCATGGTGAGAGGGAAGAAAATGAAAGCCTGGTGACAAAAAAAAAATATAGTAACGATGACAGCAAGGCAAGGACAGCATACCACAGAGATCCATCCTTCCGTACCTGTGAGGCTCCTGGGAGTGCAATCTGTTCTGTAGTGAAGGCTCCTGTGTTGATAATCAGGATGATAACTGCAAGTTGCCACAAAAAGGCTGAATGATGTGTAACATCGAATGTAAAAATCAGCAGGAAATTGTAAACCGCCTACAAAAGGGATAAGGTAAAAGAGGCTATATGTATGAAGATTCAAATCCTAAAGTAGCAAAAGCATAACCACTCAGAACAACTCCCTCCCTGAAGTTTGAGGGAGGGTTTTATTACTGCATTTAAATTAGCATTTAAATATTTATGTAAATATCTGAGGTTCCATGTCTGGTTTGGTAATTGGTTTCCTGTTCTTAGAATTTTGTGATCAAAGTCATAAAAGTCAAGTGGTCGCAAAACAAAGTGAAAATTGGTAGCAAAAGCAAGGAGTTTGGTGAAGTTTTTCACATTACAGATGTACTTAAAATTTAAAAGTATCTCTGTCATCTCTGAGCAAATTCTTGAGCTGAGAGTATACGTCCTCCCAAAGAAAGAGCACTCATTTCTTCAGTCCAGATAGATGGCTGGCCTAGACTGTGGTGGTTTGGATTATTCCCCACACACACACAATGAGTCACTCATACCTGAGTAGGAAGTCGTAGGAGTTGAGTGTCAAAGTACCAACTGAACTTTTCAGCAGGTACCCATGGGTCCTGGGAGCAGTGTTTCAAATGATGCCCTGAGCTCTTAGACCTGCTTTTCCCTACTTCTGCCAGCTCCTGCCCTGTCCATCAGAACAATGTTTATTATCCTGGGACCCTGCCTTATGGAAGTTGCCAATGAACTGGAAGGTTCAGCTCCCAACACTGCAGCTCCTTTATGCTGCTTGAGGAAGCAAAATTAGGCAATCCAGAAATAAAAACTATTTCTCTCATCAGGTCCTTGTAGCCAGTACTGAGTTTTCATTGTACATTTTAAGTGAGGGTATTTTTCCTATTGGAACCCTGAAATTAATCTCTTCCTTTATGAGGAATGAAAGGGAAACCAGAAGAATCTGCAACAGAGGTCATTAGCCCTCTCCATCCCAGCTGAGTTTGATAACCAACAGGCCTTTGCAACATAGTCTCTGTAGATGGACTAAAAGATTTCTTAGGTTGTTTTTAAACTCTGAACCACAGTGAGATAAAGTATTTTGCAACCTTCAAAGTAAAGATGATCTTGGATTCAGCATAAGAAGAGACAAGCAGATGAACAAACAGACAAAGGAAGGCAGAGCTGGGCCTGCAAAATGTAAAAGAGCTGCCAAGTCTGGTAGTCAATGGCCCATCCCAAAGTCTTTTCCCTAGAGTTTAAGCCTTTTATTCCTCCATAGAGGAAAAGACTATCTTTTGGTACTCAGTTAAAAATGGTTATGATGTACAAGCAGATAGTGCTAGAGAGAGGAAAAAAGAAAATCCTTTATAGAAGATGAGAGTGAAAAAGTCAGATGGTACTTTGGCACTCAACTCCTATGAGCCAGCTAGGCATGGTGACGCACGCCTTTAATCCCAGCACTACAACACTTGGGAGGCAGAGGCAGGTGGATCTCTGTGAGTTTGAGGCCAGCCTGATCTACATAATGAATTCAAGGAGAGCCAGGGCTGTTACACAGAGAAAAAGAAAAAAAGAGGATGCTTGGGAGGGAGTTCCTCATTTTCTTTACTCTCATTCTCTTCAAGTATTAGCATTAGGAGGGAGCTAATGCTTATCCCCAGTGGCCCTTGAGAATTGCTGCAACCAACCTAATAGGAACTTGGCAATTAAAAGTAATTGCTTTACCATCAAATTGTTGCTCACTTATGCCCTCTCCCTGCCCTTGCCCCTGCCTCTATCCAAGGCAGGTCTTCCACCTTTTCCAGGCTCGGTCAACTCACTCTTCCCTGCCCCCACTCTAAATTAAAACATTTAAACTTCTTGAAGATACAAGAAATAAAAGCCTATTGTATAACATACAGAATTCAGAGATAAGCTCCAGGTCCTGTTCTAGGTCCAGTGTTTTTAAAAGGTGGTCAGATAAACTATTTTTCCTTCCATGAACTCCTTTTATAAAGAGAAGTGTTTGAAGAACATTCAGACTGATAATGCTTTTTGGGGGGTGGTTTCAAGACAGGGTTTCTCTGTTCTGGAACTTGCTCTGTAGGCCAAGCTATCCTGGAACTCACAGAGATCCGCCTAACTCTGCCTCCCAAGTGCTGGGAATAAAGGTGTGTGCCACCACCACCCGACCGATATTGCTTTTTTATTTTCATATTTCAAATAGGAAAAAAAATTTCATAAAACCAGTTTTTCATACTGTTGTTTTAAATACAGGACGCGTTGGAACACCTCACTTTATGGCCCCAGAAGTAGTCAAGAGAGAGCCTTATGGAAAGCCTGTTGATGTCTGGGGCTGTGGCGTGATCCTTTTCATCCTGCTCAGCGGTTGCTTGCCTTTCTATGGAACCAAGGAAAGACTGTTTGAAGGCATTATTAAAGGAAAATATAAGGTAATGGATTATGACTTCTTCTTTTCCATTCAGATTAAAAGATGTTTTGAAGTTACTATCTGTCTTTGTCCACCAGCTGACTGTCAGCTAGGTACTCACCCCACCATAGCAAAGGTCTGTGTTGACATCAGGGACCCAGTAGTCTTGTGAAGCACAGTGGAGTCTGGATAAAGTGTGAGTCACCATGAGCTCAACTCAATGAGAAGCACACTTCTGTGGGTCTTTTGTATATAGTAAAGAAAAGGCCTTTACTTTTAAAGCTTTTTTCTTAATTCATAACATTCAAATGGAAATTTCACTCACGTACTTAAGTTGTTTCTTATTCTAATTTTAAATTTCAACCAATATAGCAGAAAAATGTCTTTATATTACAGAGTAAACTGACATGTGAGCATCACAGCCTTTCATGATAACAATTCAGTGGTATTTTCTCTAAAGAATTTGTTTTCTTATTTTAATTTTAAATATGTGAATGCAGGTTCTTGCAGAGGCCAGAGGTGTTGGATCCCCTGGAACTAGAGTTACAGGCAGTGGTGAGCCACCCAATGTGGATGCTAGGACCCAAACTTGGGTCCTCCAGAAGAGCTAAGCCATCTCTTCAGCCCCAATTAATATGACTTAAAATTCGTATTTTGTGCATTGAAAACCTCAACTATTATTATTGCCTTATAATCGCCAGATTACTGCTTTCATTATTTTAAAAAATATTTTAAAAAATAATGCTCTTACTGACATTGTGGAGGGCGATATCAAAAAAGACCTAAAGAGTCTCAGAAATAAGTAAGCTGAAAGCCTGTTCACAGTCCCAATTATTCTTACATTTTTAACCATATTCTAACACGTGTAGCTGGTAGGGTCTGGAACCATGAGAGTGTGCGTCTTTGTCTCTGGTCAAGGCACTTAATGTTGAGGAATTTTTTTCCCATTATCACTGAAGCTCATGTTTTCTATTCAACTGAATCATTGCTTCATTTTTGGCTGTGCCTGGTAACATAAGACCAAATACAAATACAAGTTTATGTAACACTAGACTCCCAAACTGAGGCCACTAACATTTTCTTTTAATTTTGTCAGTAATGTTATAATTTTGAAAGATTTGATTTTTAATTATGTGTATGCATATGTTTGTGTGTGGATATGTGCACCAGAGAGCAAGTGCCAGTGGAGACCAGATCTCCCTGGAGCCTCCTGTGGAAACTAAGAGTTGAGTACATGCTCCAGGCAACAGCAATACTCTCGTAGCTAAGCCATCTTTATAGCCCATAATGTGGGAAGGTAGTTTCAGAGTTGCAGCCTTATCCTTTCAAACTATAATTAAAACACATGGAGATGGAAATGGTCAATAATTTAGTATGTTTGCCTTGTGCACTGTCAGAAGTTATAAGTATAGCTTTTTCTGCTTCTCTTAAAGTCAGTTGACGACTAATAAATAAAAGTACTACTTTCAAGGTAACTAAATACTATAGGAGGTTGCTTCTTAAGTAATCGTTGCCCTCCTGTCCTTGGAGATTGTGGGTGATTATCAGAAATACAGGACTTTCTAGTTGAATGTCACCAAATCGAATGAAATTACAGATACTAATATATTGGAAGAAACTCAGGTGGACATGCACCAAGGGCCAGGCATGGTGTTGATATCTTTAACCCCAGCCCTTGAGAGACTGAGGCAAGAGAATTTGTTTAAATTTGAGCCTAGCCTAGTCTACATAGAGAGCTCCAGACTAGCCAAGGCTACATAGTGAAGCTTTGTCTCAAAAACACCAAAAAGAAAGAAAGAAACAAAGACAAGTATCAGGTTAATACAAATAAAGAATTGTAGCATCTGAGACAGAGTACTTCATATGCACCTGGAACTGCACTGAGCATTGCACTAGATCTCCTCAGCAGCTGATGGCTTAGTTACCATATAATAAAATCTCCCACCTGCCTTTTTTGAGTTATAAGCATTTGCTAATAATAGAAGTCTTCCTTTGTGTTTGTTCAGTTGTTGCTAACTTCCTGGTTTCCAAGGCAATGTGCTTCATTCCAACGGCGTCTGGTATTTGGTTTTGTCTATTTTTAAAGCATTGAATACTTATTTTTATGCCTTGGTAAGAAATTTGAACTATTTGTAATGTCCAAAAATTATTTTAAAATTTCCTATTCCTAGCGAATGGTGGTAATATTATAGGAAGTGATAAGGCAGCAGCTATACCATAATTTCTGTACCAAGGCATAAAAATAAGTATTCAATGCTTTAAATACTTGAAACTTTGCACCTTATAACTTATTTCCCATTTTATTTGGCTAATCTCACTTCTTGTTTGCCTTCAATGCCTCATTTACAAAAGGCCCAGGTTTTCATCAGCAGTTTAAAGTATAGGTCCACTTCTGTTACCTCTGTGAACTTCATGGGCCTTGTCTCTTTTTTTTAAATACTGTGATGATTCTATCAATATGTATTGCTGCCTCTTTATTATGGAAAGTATCAGTAACACAAGAATAGGACAGAGACCTCAGCTTCAATAGCTAGTATATTGCAATCTTATTCTGAATTTCACAGACTTTCAGGTTATTCCAAAACATCTCAAAAACAAAAATCATTTTGACACCCTGATGGTACTTCTTGGACATTTGTAAGAAAAACTCAGTGACACCTTCTATGTGTACTGTAGCTCAGTTGGAAGCTGCTCCTGCTCTTAAGAGGTTGAACTTAGACCTGATTCTCATTTGCTGACTTGCTTGATTCTTTTTTTTTCTTTTCATTTTCTTATTAAATTTTTGCCAACATACAAAATAGTAGGTTTTCTTGTGGCATTTTTGTACACACATACACATACACACACACACACATTTGTTCACATTTGCTCCTCCATTACCCAGCCTTGTTCCTCCTCCTCCCTCCCTCTGGTTCCCTTCTGCTTTCATGTGTGTATATGTTTTAAATCTAGATTCTATGTAGGAAAGACAGCACTTGCTATTTGTCCTTCTCCCTACATGTCATCACTCTTCCCATACATGCTCTTTTAAGGTAGATGTCAGAGAATACTATTTAACTAGAATACATGCTAATATTTCAAATAAATGCTATTCAAATGAGGTAATTATTTTCTAACTCAGGTGTTTTTTGATTTTTTTTTGCCCCTGATAACTCAATGTTATCTAGTTTTGTCAGCTGAAGGACTGCATTGTCATTGTCAGATACCCTCATAAAAAGAGCAGGGAATTACCATTCGAATCCTTTCTTCAAATTTCATAACCACCACTTACAGATCTTTTCATTTGCCAAGAAAAAGAAAATCAGATTTTGAAGATCACATGAGCCCAAGGATAGGGAAGAAGAATGTCTTAGTTAGGTTTCTACTACTATGATGAAATACCATGAGCAACAGCAAGTTGTGAGGGTAAGGGTTTATTTGGGTAACAGGTTACAGTCCATCAATGGGAGTGAAACCAACACAGGAACTTGGAGGCAAGAGAGTGAAGCAAAGACCATGGAGGAATGTTGCTTACGGGTTTGTGGCCCTTCGCTTGCTCAGTCTGCTTTTTATACAATTCAGAACCACTGGTTGTGGCCTGGGCCCTCCCCTCCCACATCAATCATTAATCAAGAAAATCCCTACAGACTTATCTATAGGCCAGTCTGATGGAGGCATTTTCTCAATTGAGCTTTTCCTTCCCATATGGTCTTTATTTTTTTCCTTCCTTCCTTCCTTCCTTCCTTCCTTCCTTCCTTCCTCCCTCCCTCCCTCCCTCCCTTACTTCCTTTCTTTGCCAACTTGACACAGCTAGACTGGAAGGAAGGAAGGAAGGAAGGAAGGAAGGAAGGAAGGAAGGAAGGAAGGAAGGAAGGAAGGAAGAAAAAAATAAAGACAGGGGAGTATAGCTGTCTAGGCCTGCCTAATTAGTCACTACTTTCAAACAGGTCCATCGACCGCATTCCAATACGAAATAGGATGACAATATTGAAGTAGTCTCATACCGGTTATCTCACAAAATTCAACAAGTGAAAGTGGTTGCTTCTGTAAGTTTACCTCTAAAAAAAGGAAGATAGAACATCCTCCAATTGTAAGACCTCTCCCTAGCATGGAGCTGTTTTTCCCTCCACATCTGTAAGTTCAAAGCCTTGCCTCATCCAAAGCTGTTGCTAGCCCTTGGTCAAATTGGAATGATTCTTTTATGCTGTGATGCAATTACTGTGGTTTCTTTTAGCTTTAAATTTGCTGTATTCATTCTCCATCATTTTCTCTTAAGAGGTAACATAGATCTCTACTGGTTATGGCAAGCACACTAAACCAGACATGTAGCTCCTTAGCAGAGCACTTGACCTTGCATATGTGACAACCAGGGTTTTGTCTCCAACACTGAAAAACAACAGCAACCGTTACAAAAGCTGTGATACTATGTGAAGTGCCTAGCATCAGGCAGCTCCCGTATGGTCAGTTATTCAATCAAGCAACTTCTTGGTGTTGAATGGGGAATGAGATTCACCTCCGTTACTACATCCAGTTCCCACTTCCCTTCCCAACTCCCAAACTCTGAGTACTTTCCTTGAATGTTTTTCTCATTTCTGGGCTTGGACATATCCCCTTCCAGGAGCCTTCCAGACTTTGCCTCAAAGATCCACAGCCATTATCAGAAGACTTTTGGGAAACTTATACTTCTTACTGTTTAGTTCTATTCAATTTTACCACATAAATTGGTTGTCTTCTCTCTAAAAAAAAGAAGTGACTTTACTGAGCACAGTAGACAAGTGGAATTGGCTATTTTATAGGCTTGTGATAATAGTATAGTTTTCCTTAGCTTTTGAATGCTCTGGTCAGAATATCCAATTAATGAATTTTTATAGATTTACAATTAATGTTGCTCCCAATTTTATTTTTTGTTTTAGAGCTTGTGTGCATCTTTCTTTCTTCCTTCCTTCCTCCCCTCCCTTCCTTCCTCCCTTTCTTTCTTTCATTCTTTCAGAATTTCTATCCAACCTAGACTGAACTCAAACTCACAATTCCTTTGCCTTAGCATCCCAGTTGCTAAGATTATAGTGATGCATAGCACACTCAGCACATAATCCCAGTATTTGAAGGCATCACTTTTAAAACTTTATTTAGCCGGATGTAGTGGGACAGATCTATAATGCTAGCACTCAAGAGGGTAAGGCAGAAGCAACTGGAGGTTTAAGGTCAGTCTGGGCTCTAGAGTGAGCTCTAGTCCATCCTAGGAAACCTTGTCTCCAAAAAAGAATCTTTAATTTTTTTCATTTCAAATTTATTCTAGTACTTTGTAGATCAATATATTCTACCCTTTTTAGCTGAGAATCAAAAACTAGAAACCAGAATTATGGGCATTCTACCTTTTAAATATTGATAGTGCAATCTAATACCACCAATAGAATAATTGCTGATACAAACCCTCATATAATGAGGAAAAAATCACAAAGCGTTGCATGTGTTCTTTTCCTCAGGAAACAGGCCTTCCAATCTCTGTTATTTGCTCTGAGAATGTTATGTTGAAATAATATAGATTATAGAATGTTAAATAATTGTAGGTATTGACTTTTTGAAGATAACCGTGGAACTTTCCTTGTTGCCTCCTCAGATGAATCCAAGGCAGTGGAGCCATATCTCTGAAAGTGCCAAAGACCTAGTACGCCGCATGCTGATGCTGGATCCTGCTGAAAGGATCACTGTTTATGAAGCACTGAATCACCCATGGCTTAAGGTACCTGTGCTCATGTCTCACCATCCACATGGACTGAAAGGCTAGTGGCAGCAGGGCACCACCCTAGAAGATGAACCTTTCACTCTTTGCTTGTTTCTCACCCCTTCTATCGTGCTTGCTGTCTTGCACTTTGTCTGAGACATGTATGATATGCAGCTGTTGGAAAGGACACAAAAGCAGATTATGACAGAATCTGCAAGGGAAGACAAGCTGTTGTCTGGCAACACATGTACCAAAGATGAAAAGGAACAGCCAGCGTAGCCATGTTATCTTCATTATCTTTATTTTGGGTGTGACTCTGTACTCTGTAGTACTTCACTGGTTTTCAGTAGGCATGGTATAGATTTACTGTTTTAGGGAAAAGACACGTTTCAGAAGTTTTTGTATACCATTTTTCTAGATGAAGGGAAATCATATCTTGAGACATCAGGAAATAATATTGTTTTATTAAAATGTTGTGCTATAATTATAGGAAATTCTTGCTTTATAAGGAAGAATACATCCTTGGAGATGTTCATAATTTTGCCCTAAGTCACAGAAGTTGTCACTGATAGAACCAAGATTTTAGTTCATCCTCCCATGACTTATCATTTATGTCCTATATTCTGTCCCTTTCACTAGCTGGATGACATTGCTCCAGCCACTTCCTTCTTTCCCACATTATCAGTTTGCTGGATCTTTTGGGTCTAATGTGTTGTGATTTGTTTTTCTTGCTTAAGTTTACATGCATGCATGCACATCTGTCTTCTCTTGCTCCTACAAGCTCTTCCAGCTTCTGCCCCCAATCCTTGCTTCCCTCAACTGCAAAACTGAACAGAATTATATGTACCCATTTCTCCAATTTCTGCCATTCTTTTCTCTTGAACTCATACTAGTCAGGATCTCAATCCTACCAACCCCATTGGCGATGGGTATGCCTCAGTAGAGTACTTGCCTAGCATGTGCAAGGCCCTTAGTTTCAACCCCAGAATCTCAAAAACTCAAAAGAAAAACAGCTCTTTTCTAGTCATTACTGACCTTCATGTTGCTAAGTCTAGTGGTCAAATCCCAGGGCCAGACCTTCTTGGTCTGTTGACAAAGTTCCATGTCCTGAAATTTCTTCCCTTGGCTCCCAGGATACCTGCCTTCTGTTTCCCTTCTGCTTGTCTGGCTGTTTCTCCTCAGATTTTGCTGATTTTTCTTTA
Organism: Ondatra zibethicus; assembly: GCA_004026605.1. NCBI lineage: Eukaryota > Metazoa > Chordata > Mammalia > Rodentia > Cricetidae > Ondatra > Ondatra zibethicus. The sequence continues at coordinate 42,143 of PVIU01010986.1, forward strand.
TTTCCTTACCTGCCACATCACATGGATATGCCTTGCTCCTCGTCTTTTTCTCCATCTCACTGCATACCTGGAAGACCTCGTTGAGTTTTACTGTCTTTAAGTGTCTGTACATGATGAGGCCTGAATCCAGGCCTCTCTCCTGAAGTATTTTTCCTTAACCTGCTATCTAACTGAGTCTCCTGATAGCTTTCTGATTTTACCCTGTCCTATCTCCTGAGCCTCAGTTTCTGTCATTCTGGTCTCTAGGCTGATCCTTAGACCACAGGTACATCATTGCCTTAACCCTCCCTTTGCCTAAAATATTCTTCCTCTAGTACACTGTGGTTTGTACCCTCACCATCTTCAGATCCTTATTTAGATACATACCAGTTTCTTGGTAAAGTCTTCCCAGGCTACTTTTGTACCATGTTGCTTCCTCCAAGGTTATGCAGGACACTAAGATATATGTAAAAGTATTGATTAATAATGTATTCCTGGTGGTAATGACATGGAATAATATCATAGAGCAATTTTGGCATTTTGGTAAATCTTGATTCTCCTTGAAAATATTACTTCTTGGGTTGAGAGATATTATTCAATGATAGAACACTTTCCTAGCATGCATAAAAAAACACAAGTATAGTCCCCAGTAGCATTAAAAAGAATATTACTTTTGAAATATGCATTCAACCTTTTGATATTTTAATACTAATATTTCTGATTTTCCCAGCAAAGATTCTTCAACAGTTTTTACTTCATTATTAGTATTTTTTCTTCCTGATATGAAATGAACAGCTTAGAAGATTCCTGTTCTTTCTTTGCTTCTCTGAGTTTTTTGCAATAAAGCTCTTTTGTCATTTAGAAGTGACTTTTACTGCCAAATAAGGACAATAGCAGCTGTTTAAGTCATTTTTAAGATCCTTTAAAAGATGTCTTAGCATTATACAGTTACAGTGGCTTTCATTACCCAAGCTTATCTTGGCTAATAGCATATTTCTTTCTGGAAATTCTTGTGTCTACCAATGATTATAGTTCTCATCTTAAGTAGTCTGAGTTCTGTACAGAATAGATTTCTGGCACCAAAATATTTTAAAATGTCAGTAGCATAAAAGGAAAAGTCTGGAAAGCTGGACTCAGAGTCACTTTCATGTGTGAACTACTGGTTATTCTTACTGCTTGCATGTCATCTGGAGATAAAGATGACATGTCAGTGAGAGCTTATCTAACTGGAAGGAGCAACTTTCTTACATTTAGCCATTGTTCATGTATATATGTGTCTCATTACAGTGGGTACAAGTTATATTGATTTAGAATGGCTAAAATGTAAGCCAAGGCTTAATGAAAATGCCTTCAATAACTACAAAGTAAAGAAATAGAATCATGAAAATTCTTGTAATAAAGGGTGTCTAAAATCAAAAGTATCACTGTTTTGAGTCAAAAATAAGAGCAAAAGAATTATTTCTTCAGTTAAATAAAATAGGTCTTTCTCATTCATTCTGTTTGAAAAATAATCTGAGTATTAAACCGAGTAACATATGATGCCTTTATATAGTTGTTGACTGTATCTGTTTAACGTCCTTTTCTATCTGAATTAATCATACTTGCCAGAATAGCCATCCCAACAACAGCAGGATTAAGTACAGGCAGAGTTCAGGGTCACAGTTATAGTAAACTTTCTAGTCTAAAAGGAAGACAGAGCCGGGCTGTGAAATGGCCACAAGGTTCTATCCTCACCGACATTCTCTTCTCCATGGGCTTTGCTCAGGGCTCATTTGGTCATTGTTACTTGTCCTTTGACTTTTCAGGCTGCAGCCTTATACCTAGGCTAGGATATGTCAGGAATCAAAATTAAAGTAAAATAGATAAAGGAAATAGCAGCAATGTCAGCCTAAGCATTCTCCTGGAAGCCTGGGATCCCTAAAATGTCTACCTTCCTTTCTCCAGCTTTCAGTCTTCTAGCCATTACATCCGGTAACCGTAACCGACCTAGGGTCTTATTGAGCAGAAGCATGTGATGAAATGTGCTTTCTCTGTCTCATCACTCACCACCAGGCAGTCATTTCAGTATTTCACTTCTGAACTGATTTCCTTATCGTCATTACCTAACACTTTGGGGAATATATTTATGCTATTAGGTAGGAAGTGTTTTCCAAATCAACTGTAAACCCCGTTTGTTGCCATGCATCTTTCAAACTGCTTGCCCTAGTCTTCCCAGTACAGTTGGAATTAGACTTCAGTTACTCATACCCAAAATTGTGGTGTATTATGGTGTTCTCTTCCTTGAACTACCCATGTTCAATCTGTGACAACATTCTGTTCTACCTGCAAAATACATTGCAGAACTAAAAGCTTCCATTATTTGAGAGATACTTTTAAAAGAATGAAAAACAAACTGTAAACTGAGAATAAATCCTTGCAAATTATGTATCTGATAAAGGTCTGATAATCTAAAGAATGTAAAGAATTCCCAAAATTCCATAAGAAAACATAAAATCTAATCTAAAATGTAAAAATAGTTAAGCAGATTTTTTTTCAAAGAAACACAGGTAGCTGGTAGGCACAGGCAAAGCTGTTCAACATTATTAGTCATTAGGGAAATCCAAATAATGCCACAGTGAGCTCCCTGTACTCTTGTGTTAGAATGGCTAAAATAAAAATTACTGGGACTAGACAGATAGATCAACAGTTAAGAGCACTGGCCGCTGTTCCAGAGGGCTCAGATTCGATTTCTAGCACTCACATGGTGGCTCACAATGATCTGTAACTCCAGTTCCAGAAAATCTGATGTCATCTTCTGGACTCTACAGACAGTGTGCACACATGATGCATATATATACATGTAGGCAAAACACTCATGTGTTAAATAAATGTAAACAAAAATTAATAAATGACTAACCACACCTAGTGTTGACAAAGATATAGAACAACTGGAACTCATGCTTTTACTAGGAATGTAAAAGGATACATCCAATTTGTAAAACAGTGTGACCTCCTCTTAAAAAGTTAAACAGACCAGTCACATGACCCAGCCATTCTATCTTTTCCTTAGAGAAATTAAGTGTATACATAGACTGGGTTTCATGTGAATGTTCATAAGAAGCTTTTTTACATTTGTTTATTTATTTGTTTAGGTGATATGCCATGACACACATTGGAGGGAGGGGTCAGAGGATAGCTTGTGGCGTTGGTTCTCTCTTTCATGTAGGTTCTGGGAATCAAACTCAAGTCATGAGGCTTGGCAGCAAGCACCTTTATCTCTGCCCTGTCATAATAAAGGCAGCCTAGCCTGCCCCATCCTGATCATCCCTCCCATCTGATCTGTCTTCACTGTCCCATCACTGCATTCTCTCTACATGTATTAATCTACTTTATCTTTATCAGAATTTCCACACACTCTCGCTCCTTAAACTTTGTGGTAGATACTTGCTCTATTTTGACCATTCAGTAAATAGTACCCCAACATTTGCTAATTGTTTACTTAACAATTGCCTTTCTGGCTAGTTCTGACTTGAATTTCTCAAATGGCTAGTGAAGTTGAGAACTTTTTCATATTATTTATTGACCATATTTATATCATCTTTCGGGATCTCTCTGTTCATTTCATTAGCTCATTTGTTGGGATGGTTGTTTCTTAATCCTTATTAGTCCTTTATATAATTCAAATACTACTTCTCTGCCAGATTCTAGCCAGCAAAGATTTTTCTCCCATTCTATAGGCTGCCTTTATGGTTAATTGACAGTTTCCTTTGCCTTTTTAATACCATGAGGCCCCATTTGTTGATTGTTGATCTCATTTCCTAAGTGACCAGAGTCCTATTGAAAAAAACCTTTCCTATACCTCCATTTTCAATGTTTTCCCAATTTTTTCCTCAAATAGTTTCAGAATTTCAGGTCTTATGATAAGGTCTTTGATCCATTTGGAGTTGACTTTTGTGCGGGGTGAAAGATAGAAATCTAGTTTCATTTTTTAAAAATAAAATTCTAAGTTGCTCTTTTGGAATTCTAAAGGGCTGCTACAGAGGGAATGGTTTCTTTCTGGGCAAGGACTGAGGCAGACCCTGCATGGGGGAAGTAGCTGAATTAGATGCCCTTGAAAAGTCTGTCCTAGTTGGAAGACTTTGTGATTTTTATAGTCCAGTTATTCCTGACAGTGCAGAATGCTGAGTCAGTATAGACTTCATTTTTAAGTGCTCATTTTACCTGACAGCTCATGATGAAGACAACCTCAGTACAATTATATATATATAAATGTCATAATGAAATCTGTTATTTTGCATGCTAGCTACAAAATTAAATAGAAAAAGATAACTTCATATTTTCACAACCATTATAACTTTAGCCACATGTCTAAAAATTAGATAACATTGCTTTAGTTCTTTATTATTGCTAGAAATACTATTTCGCCATCAATTTTACTGTTTATATCCCTTGTCTCAGAATATGTATCAGTATATAAAATAAAATAACCAATTTCTTAAAATCAAATATAAACTTCACATTTAAGGACTTGACCTTCAGAATTTATATTAAGCGTCTTCACTTTTTTTCAGTGATTATGTATCATTATAATCTTCTCTTATAGGAGCGGGATCGTTATGCCTACAAAATTCATCTTCCAGAAACAGTAGAACAACTGAGGAAATTCAATGCCAGGAGGAAACTAAAGGTAAATTTTAAAAACCACCAAAAAACCTACTAGATGGACTAGGTGGTCATGCTTTTATTCTGTTTGCATTCCTACAGACACATCCTTATGTCAGCCATCATTTTTGCTACAGCTAAATTAATTCTAAAAATTGTTGCCATTTCAGTAAACTTTTGATCTTTAAGATCATTTTAAGTTAATATTTCAGTAGGAATTAAAACAAAATTTAGCAACTAGAATACACATATTTTTGATTTGTTTTGTCTTTAAAATTCATAGCAGAGATATAGTAACATTATGATTCTAAGCTTTGTTTTCTCAAACAAATATATTGACAGAAAATATAAAATCACATATATCTATAATCCCACCACTGAAAAAAACTGAGGCAGGAGATTCATTAGATTCAGACCAGCCTGTGCTGCAAAATAAGACACTACTTCAAAATGTTAAACTAACAATGATAATAAGACTTTAATTTTTAAGTGTGATTTTGGTTCACTGGAAACTGTGACTGGGTTAACGTGGGATCTAGAGTTGAACAACCATCATAAAGCAATAAATGAAAGCCCCACTACCATAATCTGTAAGAAAATATTTGCAGATCGCCTGCCATCCTTTATTCTTCCAAGTTAATTTTCTTGCCTACTCTTCTTATCCTCTGCCTCAAAAAGTGAAAAGGCACTGTGATAATGCCCCTCATGAGAAGCCATTGTAGTTCCGAACTTTCTGAACTACATCAGTGGTGGATGTCTCCAGCTCTGGAAGGAAATGCTGTAGGACAGCAGCACCGGACCACGGAGATGCAGAGGAAATGACTGATGCTTACTTGATCTGTGCTGCTGAATGTGTTAAGTCTGTTCTGTAAGTGGCTGACTAGATAGATAATGGTCTCTAGTCACGTGACTCCTACAAGCCCAAAACTTCTTGAGTATTTTCAGATGTCCTAAGTTACACTATTAATTTATTATTCTTTACCGCTTGAAGATTATGAATGATATTTATACAGCTGTAGATTTTATGTAAATGTTTGGGGAAACTCAGGTTCTAATAGTACCATGGAAGGCTGATAGCCACATGTACCTATGTGAATTTAAGTTACTTAAAATTTAAGAATCCAAGTGACTGTTTTCCATTCATACCATCATGTTTCAAGTGCTCAGCAGGCTAGTAGCTATGATATTGAACAGCATAGATACAAAACATCCCCACTCTTGTAGAACATACTATTGGATGTTGAATGCTGATGAACAGAAAAAGAACTTTTCACATATCATTATTAATGTTGAGCATTCCTATTTAAGCTTTTCTCCTAATTTTTTTGTTGTCCGGAGTTCAGACTGGCTCTCCTCTATCTGCTTTTATAAGATCCTTGGCAAAAATAGTTATTAATGATATGCCATCATTGACCTAGTGCCCAAAGCTACTAGGGTTTCTCAGTGTAAGCCCTGGCTGTTCTGGACCTCACTATGTAGACCAGAATGACCTCAAACACAGAGATCCACCGGCCTCTGCCTCCTGAGTGTACCACCACCACCTGGCCAAAGGTGATTTCTTAAGGTTTGACATCTTTACCTTGACATGTACCTAAACTGGTATAGGCATCAAGTGGAAAAAAAATCTAATCATTCAGAGTAAAATTTGGTCAGCTCTTTTGCAGTTAAGGTTCCTGTCCAACTGTTCAAAGAAACTATGGGCTTCTTTTTTAACTCTTCTCTAAATCTTTTTAATCTTTCGTCGTCTTTTGGCTTCACATAACATTATGCTATGTGAGGTTGAACCTTCCATTGCCCAAAAACGGATGTTTCATTCGGGCTTGGGCTCGCCCGTCACAGGAGACATGTTCTTCCCCTGGTGCCACAGAAGCAGACTTAGACCAAAAATAGCCAAACTGGTGACTAAGATTCATTTGAACAGGGCCAAACTATCACAACAAATAGGGGTCATGTGGATTTACCACATCCTTTTGCAGGCTATTTAAAGTATCAAGACCAGCCAAGCAACATAGAATTAGGAACATCAGCCTAATCATTACAGGCTTGTTTTCAGCTTCTGGCAAGGCTGCATTCCTGAGAATTGTCAGCCACCAGGTTAACACATGCCATGCCTGCCCTCCTCAAGGAGCTCATTCTCCTCCTTATGCCTCTCCTATGAACTTCTAGAACAAAGGCTGTAACTTCTCTGCTTTACAACACCTACCACCCCACAGTTGATTTCCCCAAATGAACAGCGAGGTGCCCACTCATTTTTACCCCAGACAGTGATTTGAAGTTCCCCAAATGGGGCAGCAGCCTAATTTTTAAGACTACCTTAGAAATGATTAAAAAACAAATTTCACTGAGAGCCAGTTACTGAATTTTGATTATGGGGAGCAGAAGAAGTAAGAAGTACACAGCAATACATAGGAGCCGCTCTTGAGCTAGATGGGTGGATGAACCCCAATTCTGACTCTCCCTCATCGGAAGCCTTGAGCAAATTAATCTAAAGTCTCTGTTTCTTAGTGTAGTCATGTTCCAGTGGACAGTTCCACACCTGTATCCATGCAGGCAGCTCTTGTCACACCCAGTGAGGTCACAAATTAAAAACAGACCCGAAACAAAAGGACATAAAAGTAGGATAAAAGCAGTGGGAGAATGTAGGGGCTGGGTGTGGCCAGAATATATTAAATACATGTCGAAACTGTCAAATAAGAAATTATTTTAAAAAGAAAAAGAACACAGCAAGGGAGATTTCTGACAACTCTCTATGGCTTTCCTTTATTGGTTTTGCAAATTGCAAAAGTATGCCTTGCCTGCTTCTCTGCCTGCTGATCAGTCTTCTCTAAAATGAGGCAGTTTAGGAATGGTGCTTTAGTACTTTAAAAGCAGAAAGTTGCGATCTTATCATGGTTTTTCTTTACAGATTTTGAATAGTCTTAACTTAAAATTATGCTTCATCCTTAAAACATGCTAAAGTATACCTAGTAAATTTGAAGAGCAAGCTTCTTTGTCAAGGTTGAATAAACCAGAAAAATGGGAGAACTGTTTATATAATATACCGTTTTTATTGCTGTGCCAACAGGCTGTTCACTAGCCATAGTTTACTGGAGGAGTTGGCAAACAGTGGCCTGGGGGTCCAGTTCAGCCTTTGAGGGGTGTAAAGTTTTATTGAAAATCAGTGTTGTATATCATTTATATTTGTGTGTTTTGATGATAGAGTTGAGTAGTACCAAAAGAAATCATGTAACCTTCGAAGCCTAAAATATTTATGATCTGTCCCTTTACAGGGTAAAAAAGAATGTTAATTAACTTCTGGTAGAGTAGAAACGCTTAAATTAGGAAGAATGGTCAGTGGATCTCAGTTCTGAGCACTGTTGATAATACCTTTAATCATAACAGGTTGCTAGGCCTGTCTGGACCTCAATTTTCTCACCTATGAAATGAATCTTTTAGAATTGCCCATCACTGAGATTTACTCTCAGTACATAATAAAATTCTGTGAGCCTGAGCTATTTTGAAACTGCTTTCCTATTTCACATAATTGACTTGCATTGCATAGTGGAACCGTGTATGGTCACTGAGCTGAGAAAACTAAATAGACCAAACTGCCAGCCATAGGCCGCAGAAATCACAAACTGGCTGCTTCGGAGCAGTTTTTTCTGGCTCTGTTAAGTACTGGTGTAAATGTTTAGAAGATATTCAACTACAGAAGTAATTGGAAAAAGCCTTAAAACCTAACACTAACATACCAAGAAACTCGGTTGAGCTTAACTTTGAAATAAAACAAAACATCTCTAAATTTTGATTTGGGTGTGTGGGAAATATGAGTTGATGCCTAAAAATTCCATTCTACCCAGCTTTTAGGGAGCATGTATAATATGCAAAGTGAAGTGAGACTCTTGTGGCTGTGCGAATGGGAAAGCTGGCCATACTCCCCTCGTCTGCCATGTGGCGAGGGTGAGGGAAAGATGGCTGACACCTGTGCTAGGCAGGGGAGATGACCCTCCCCCTTCCCAGCTGCAGAACTCAGGAAAGCGGACCCTGTACCTTACCTGGACGATACAGTAGTACCCTGTTGGCAGAGGTGTGGGTGAGCCAACCCCAATGTTGTAAACATGGGAGAGCTGTCCCCATTATGCATATGTCGTGTGGTGGCATGGGAAGGGAGAGATGCCCACCCTAGCCATCCACACCTGAGGCAGGTAGGAAAACTGGCCCTGAGGTCATAAGAACAGGAGAGCTGACCCTGCCCCTCATCTGCTGCAGCACTCAGGAGAGCGTCCCCTACTCCTTCCCTGGGCAGCACAGTACAGCTGGCACTGAAGGTGTAGTTGTGGGAGATCTGACCTTGATGATGAGAAAGCAGGAGAACAGGACCTTACTCATCTCTGCTGCAAAGGGTGTACTGGCCAGGGCAATGCTGTGGAACTCACCCTGGTGGGAAAGACAGGGGAGAGCTGGCAGGCCAAGCAACCCTGTAACCACCCAGGACCACACATATCATAACACACACATCCTGTGCTCACACATCCACATAAACATGTGCAAATACACACACAAGAACAAGACAACCTAGAGAGCTTTAATGATACTCACGCAATGTTCCAGAGCTAGAACCAGGCGGAGCTAGAGAGCAAACATGGCTGTTTATGGTTTTTCCTATTAACTAAAACAATAATTCCCATTGCTTTCCCACACAGTACTCCTAAAAGATGCCAGGCACTCAGTATGCCAGTGCTTCTCTATTAGGGGTCAATGGGTCCTCTCTGTAGCTTCCAGGATCCACACATAACCAGGTGTGGTGTTCCATGTCTATAATCCCAGCACTTGGAAGTAGAGGCAATGGGATCAAGAGTTTGGGGCAGCCCCAATTACATAGCAAGTTCAAGGCCACTCTGTGCTACATAATACTCAATCTCAAAAACTGAAAAAAATTACATGTAGTTAATTCTAATGTATAGAGAATTGATGTGCAAGAGTAGTGTAGTTGTTGTTACAAAAAGAGAAGAGGAAAAAGATTGATAAAAGAAAACCTCACAGTCCTACTACTCAGTGACACTAGTGTTAATATTCTGATATATGTTTACTGTTTTATAATTACTATTTTTCCAAAGAAGAAATCAGACTATGTACTATTTTGAAACCTTTTTTTTTCTTTTGTTTTTTCATGACAGGGTTTCTCTGGGTAGCTTTGGCTATCCTGGAACTCCGTCTGTAGACCAGGCTGGTCTTGAACTCAAAGGATCTGCCTTCCAAGTACTGGAATTAAAGGTGTTCACCACCGCTGCCTGTCTTGAAAGCTTTTAAAATATAATTTATTGCAAACATCTTTCTATTCTACTAAATATCCTTTCTGCCACATCATTTTATGATGACAGTCTTGTCCCATATGGTACATATGCAAGTCCAAGATGTAATTAGTTGATACACTTCATTCTGCAAATGGAAGTGGTATAAAGTGATCCAAAATTGTTTTGAGAGCCACCTCTCTCCTAGCCAACATTTCTTACAAATTTACTTTCTGCATAACTCTTAAGGTAAATAACCATTTAGATAATGCCTTAGGTTTGCGGGTATGTTTTAATTGTATGGTTTTTCATCTTTTGCATTAGGGTGCAGTACTAGCTGCTGTGTCAAGTCATAAATTCAACTCCTTCTATGGGGACCCTCCTGAAGAGTTGCCAGATTTCTCTGAAGACCCTACCTCCTCAGGTAATTGGGAAATTCACTCATTCACCTGTGTGAATCACTTGGCATATATCTTTTCTCATCCATTCTGAATAATCTTTGTGGGAATTTAGTCGAGACCTCCAAGAGATTCTAAAGAAGTTTGATACCCACCAAATCCTACCTACAGGTGTCTGGTTCCTTTTTATTTGAATACCAAAGCTGTGCTCGCCGAATGCTCCCAAACCAACATTATGCCAGTTTCTCTTTACCTCAATACTTCTTCCCCTTTGTACACTCCAAACTCTATGCTCCATTTCATCCACCCCAATGTCATAATCAGACTCACTGGATCTTGACGATCATCTTCTCCCCCTGCAAAACCTTCTAGTAGAAAATTTTCCCATGTCAGCTACATGGAATCAGAATTGGGGACAGCATTGCTTGAAATTAGTCCTTCCATATAAAAGCTGTCTTGTGAGCTTTAAACAGTTACCAAGTTCTTCTTTCTGTAAAGTCTCTAACTCATGTGTGCAAGTATTCAAGGAAGAAGCTCATAGAAGAGTTACCTGTTTTGATGAATGATACGTAAGTACTCCTGGGGGAGAAAAACCTGCTAGTGCTCACACAATCATTCTGCAGAATGCTCACATTTACATCTGACCCGTGACGTGTTCACCAGGACCATTCACTAAAACTCTAAATGACCAATTTAGATGCAAAGTGCTTAGATTTCTTTTTTCCTTTTTATTTATTCTTCTTTCATACAATACATCCCTACCACGGCCTTTCCTCCGTCCTCTCCTTCCAGTCTTCCCTCACACTTCCTTCTTCCCCAGATCCACTGCGCCTCCATTTCCCTTCAGAAAAGAACAGGCCTCCCAGTAAGGCATAACAAAATGCAGTAAGACTAGGCACAAGCCTTCATATCAAGGAAGCCCAGCAGAAAGAAAAGGGTTCCATGAGCAGCAAAGAGTCAGAGACACCCCCCCCCAACTCCCACTGTTAGGAATCCAACAAAAACCCCAAGCTAAACAACCACAGCATATATGCAGAGGACTTAGCCCAGACCCATGCAGGTTCTGTGGTTGCCATGCTCCCATCAGCTGCTGGAGTGAGCCTCTCTGATAATGACTGGGCTAGACACTGATCTATGAGTATAGCAGAATATCATTTGGAATAATTTCATTGACTTTTTGTCAATCATGTTTGGCTCTACCCTAGGTCTCTAAGCCATCCAGCTTCTGGATCCTGGCTGTCCAGTGTTGGACATGGGTTCCTTCTTGTTTATTTACTTAGCTCCTGTATTGTATGTCGTCGAGCCTCATCTTTACTTCTGTTAGAGACAATTTTTATGTGGTTGAATTTGTCCTTCTAATTTGACTTTCATATACCTAAACTGTTTTTTTTAATATTTGTATATGAGTATTAGAATCCAGACTTGAGACCCTTCCTACAGCATGAGTAATATTCCCAAAGTCAGCAATATAAGAGTGCTTTTTCCTTGGCGGGTCTAGAAATGCCAGTGTTTCTGCTTCTGCTCTCTCTTCATGCACATATGTGCACACACAGACTCAATCTCTTACCCAGCAGTATGTGTCTACGCCATATGCAAAAGGACAGGACTGAGTTTCCCAATCCAGCAGGTGTGTACTTCCTCCTTTTGACTTTTACTAATCGGGATATGAATCTTCCTCTTTTGAGTGAAGGTGATTTCCAAACACATTCAGAATCTTAGAGAAGTGACAGGGGAGAAAGCCCAGAGGCTTCCTCTTGTGCTGCCTCAGGACCTGCCTGAGCCCTTATGGTACAGTGGCCTGGGGCATAGTTGTCATTATACACATGCTCGGATCAGTTCGTCTCTGCCCTTTTCCCCCACTATATTTTGTTCCTATCCCCTGAACAATTTTTAGAGCTTGACCATCTCTCTTCTGGCTTTCAGCACAGATTACAGTTGACCCTATGTAGGGAGAGTGCATGCAGGCATGGATTTTATTTCATATTTGTGATGACATACTAGATTCACAACTTGTACTATATTTAGAATAATCTCTTTGAGATGTGTGCTCAATGTCTATACTGTCACTTTCTAGAAAACATTGTACTCCTTGTAAATCACTTTGTAAACCTAATCTCCAGAATTTGCCTTTAGTTAATATTTACCTCTCTACCCACTGAGAGTGTAATGAGGACATAGGTATTCTTTTTCTGAAAGAGTTGAAATTTTTCTTTACAGAAAGAAATTATATTCATAGACATGCTTATTTATATTAAACATACTTTATCATCTAGGTTTTCCCTTCTTTAGTACAATCTTTAAATGATTTGGTTGAAACAGTTTCTTAGTTTTGTCATTTTTAAGCAACAACAAAAAAGCTTCTTCCACCATCTTGTAGGCAAATTGCAAGGTCTCACATTAATTGTTCACAATTGAGCATTCCTTCTTGGCACCGCTTTCCTGCATTCTCACTTTGTTACATTCTCTTTCTTCTCTTCTCTTTTCTTTAATTCTGGGAAATTCATGATCTTCTAAGCAATGTATATTTTAAGTAGCTATGGCAATTACCTGTAAAGGATTTTTTTCAGTGATGCTATATGGGGACTACAAACAAAAGGTAGAAGATTTAAAATCTAGATGTAAGTCACTACCATAAATGAAGAGGAAATTTTTATGTAGTCAGAAGTCAAAAGCAAAGAAGGTTTTTAAAGGAAAGTGTAACATTTTCCTACACGTTTCACATAGGTAAGAGAAATTATTCATACATTTCTAAAATTAATTTTTAATACTAAGCCTTTTGTGGAAGGCATTCTGCCCTAATCAACATTACTGACCAAGCAGCCATCTGGCTACCTGTGTCCTCTCTGCAGCCAACACTAGTGCACCCGCTTCCAAAAAAAGCCATTTCTGTATTTTATCTAGACTCAAATAGAGCTTTGCAATTTTGTAAATGAAGGTATCTACATTTGTTTTCCATTACTTCCATCTTCTTTTTAGTATTTCCATTAATTTTCAAACCCAAAATCTTCTCTGTTTATCCTTATACTTGTTCATTTTAAATTCCCAAAATTATCCTTTCCTCTGTCTTTCTGTTTGAATTTGTATGGGTTTGTTTTACACTACAAAACCAGAAGCACATTTTGTGATTACCTGCAAATGCATACAAGCCCAAGACAAGAAAGAAAGAAATAGCTGCAGAACCTATACTTGTAGGGTACTGCTGAGGGGTGGGCAGAAAGGGCTGGGAAGACAAAACAGTGTATTTCACCAGCTGCTCATTCTTTATACAGACTGTCCTTGTGTTCTACCTTACATAATACCTTTTCTGTTCTTACAGAGTGATAGGTTGGTACATTTTTTTTACATAAGCCTAACAAAAGTAATAATTGGCAATCCCAATTTTGTGTCCCAAATTTTCTTAAAATTCTCTCTACAACATTTTTTGAGTACAGTGACTAAAACTGCTTGCCAACAAAATGCAGCATGTTATTTCCTTAAAGTTTAATATCGTAATGTATATGCATTTGAGAAAATGTGAGTATTTAAAAATTACAGTTTAAAAATTAATAAGCTCCCCAGCCTGTCATCCAAAGAAAAGTTGGACATGTTTAGGTATGTTATTGTAATGCAAAACATTTTTTTCTTAAAGATACTTTTCTATTTTGATTTTTATGACCTTTATTATGTATTTACTAGATTCACTAAGGTTAATCTTATGGTAAACAGTTGCTTTGTTACTTAATTCAAAGTGGAAATAGTCTGTTCTCATATTCCAAAGCAAAGAATTTAGAATTAGATCCCAGTAATTGATGTGTGAAATTTGGGGGGGGGTGTCGGCTGGGGGACTGTGCTTGTGGCTTATCTAGTGGGCCCAACTATGGCTTGATGACCTGCTTGCTCTAAAATCATGTTTGTCCTTTGTCCATATGCTGCCTTCCTCCTAGGACTTCTAGCAGCAGAAAGTAGGTATCCCTTTGTTTTCCTCTAAGGTTTATCTTTATGCAAAAGTGTTTGGCTTTGCATGGTTCATAATTGGCTTGACTTTTCCATGGCTGTTTGTGTTTAGATGTTTAAATGTGAATTTTACACTGTCTGACCATAAAATGAGAACTCGTATGTATTGATTTCCTGGGGCATTGTTATTCAGCTTAATTTCTCACTTATTTCAAAAGTCAAAAGGAGGCAGAGTTAAATTTTCAACCACACTTAATATTATTTCACATGTGAATTTCAAACACAAATATATTCATTCAGGGAAAAGATAACATTTTATTTTGAAGTTGGCTTTCAAGAAAACTTTTAGGGTAAGTGACTTTCCTTTTGACAGTTTCATACATGAGTGGGGTTTGTTGCTGATACAGAGTCCATTCTCAGTTTATCAATGTCGGGCTGTAAAATGAGCCCTGAAACCATGTCCTTTAACAACTTGACCATTAAATATAGTTATCAGAAGGCATAGAGGTACACTGGTGCAACCCCAGCACTCAGGAGAGTGAGGCAGGAAAGTCACACATGGAAGACCAGTCTGGACTATATAGTGAGGCCCTGTCTCAAAAAAAGAAATAACAGAAAATAGTAATGATGGGTTTACCTTAATTGCAAAAAGTTGTAATCTGAATATGTGGGAAAATTAATCTGTAAGAAATATGCACACATATGTAAGTAAAACTGAGACAGTCCAGATAAAGTGGGAAGTTTGCATTAACATCAGTATTCAAAATGCAAAATAAAACTTTACTTCAAAGTGATGCTTACTAAAGGAGAGTAAATAAGAGACAAAGATAATAGAAAATCTGTATGCTAACAATTAAATTCATTGTCACTTTTGTTGCATTTGGTATTTATAGCTAAATTTGCAGCCAATACAAAAATCTCATCGTACACTGGTGGTCTGTGGCTGAGTACTGAATTGCCTCATTCTCCGTGCAGTGCCTATGGATCAGAAGTAGGGGCATGGCTTTGCTAAGTGTCCCTGCCTCAAGATCTCTCGCAATGGTGCTCCAGAGCTGCCATCCCCCTTTGAAGGCATGACTATAGGTGAAATCTTTCAAACTCACCCAGTGGTTAATAGAAAATTTCTGTTCCTCGCTGGCTGTGGCCTTGTCTATAAGACTGTTCACAACCTGGCAGCTTACTGCCCCAACACAAATGACTAAAGAGAAGCCAAGAGTTGTTCCCTTGTTTTCCCAAGACAGGGAGCAATTTTTAACCTTGCCACAGAAGTGCCATTCTATATGCTCAGTCCCCATGCCAGGAGAAGGAGTTGATCACAAACGGTAAGAATAGCAGGGGACAGGATCTTAGGGACCCAGCAGCTACCTATATATCCATGCTGGTGGCTATAAAAATAGAAAT
The DNA here is from genome assembly GCA_004026605.1 of Ondatra zibethicus. NCBI lineage: Eukaryota > Metazoa > Chordata > Mammalia > Rodentia > Cricetidae > Ondatra > Ondatra zibethicus. Next base: position 57,765 of record PVIU01010986.1, read on the forward strand.
CAATTAAGCAATCAAGCTCTTCTTCCTTCCTTCTTTCCTCTTTCCTTATTCCTCTCTCACTATCCCTTTTAATCAACCACGCGCCTGTCATCACAATTGAGGATGAGCATCCTATCAGTCATACTTACTAATCTGTGTAAAATGTTACACAAATGGGCATTTAAGGGATAGCCAAATATTGTTAAAATACTTTGAGAAAATAGTGCTCAAAAAAATGTTACTACTTATGCCTACTGTCACACACCTTTAAGTCCCAGGACTTGAGAAGCAGAGGCAGGGAGATCTCTAGGAGTTCAAGGCCAGCATGGTCTATATAGTGAGTTCCAAGACAGCCAGAGCTGCATAGTGAAATCCTGTCTCAAAAAAAAAAACCAAAAGTAAAAATAAGAAAGAAAGAATATTACTTCTTGGAAACCGACTATTTTAATAAACATGATGTCACTAGAATTGTAGCCTATGTATACTGATGAAATATAGATGTAGAGTTGCTTAAGAAACTTAAGATAATACATTTTTGATGTACCTATACCATAATCTACATATAAGGAATCTGAGACATTATTATCATGTGCAAATTTTCACAACTGGAACTGGAACTGGAACACATGCCAGAATTTAAAATACGGTTTCCATTGTGGGATTTACTATTACATAATTATAGCTTGATTAAAAGGCTGAATTTGCTTTGTACACTGAAAATAAAAGCTGTTGACTAGGGGATGGTGGTAAGAAGAGATGGGCTGCAGTTAGCCGGGGCCATATTTTTGAGTGATGACAGTGTACATTTAAATTGGTGAGTTAACTTAATAAAGTACACTTTTGATTAAGAAAAAAATTTTGAGACCAGGTCTCACTATGTGTCCCTGGCTGGCCCTGAACTCACAGAGATCTGCCTTCCTCTATCTCCTGAGTGCTGGCATTTAAAGACATGTGCCACCAAACCTGGCAAAACAAAATATATAAACATTATATTGCTTAGCTGGGACAGGGTTAACATCTATAATCTCAGCACCCAAGAAGGATGAGACAGGATAATCATAACTTCAAGGCTAGCCTGAGCTACATAATGAAACCCTATCTTTAAATAAGGTATCATGTTGTCAAGGGAGAGGCTCTGACCGGGTGATGAGAGTGTGTGTACAGTGGGACAGTGTTGTGTTAATGAGCCTCTCCTGAAATGGGCAATAGAAGGTATTGCTTACCCTTCACAAGAAGTGAGTTGCGTTCACATGGTGCATTTGCCAATGTTACCATGTTGCCTACCTGTACAAGAAATGTATGTACACAAGAAATGCACACAGATATTTCTTGAAATAACTCCAGGTAAACATAGGAACACCCAAGCCCATTGAATGGTAAACTTGAGATTCGTATACTTTGCTGTATTTCAGTTTTATCCGGAGAAGAATTGAAATCTCTGCTGAACTATTTAAGAGTGAAGTGACTGGTGTCAGCCACTCTGCCACTTGCTTTGCCATGAATGAGAAATGACTTGCCAGATGGATAGCTCGCTCTACAGTGATAGATCCATACAACAAGCTGTGAACGGCTCTGTGGACTGGGTGGTTCTCAGACTTTCTGCCTGTTTGGAGTTGTTCATAGTTTGCTATGTGTGGGGAAAGGTTTTGAGAGGGACTCAGACTACACTGACGCTGAAAACCACATAGTTTAAACATTCTGCTTATTTTTCTGTTGTCCTTTGGGTTTATTTTCACTTGGTAATTTTTTTTGTGAGACTTTACCACCCTTGAAATAAAACTGTTCTGGATCCAGAGCTTTTATTGACCTTAACAACATATTCCCCTTTAAATAAATAGGCCTAGAAAGCAATTTTAAAGTAGTTGACATATTTATGCTGTTTTTGCTATTGTTTCATAATAGCAACAGAAGTCTATTCAGAAAAACTTTCTGAGAAATGAGATTCTTTACAAAAATAGAAATGTTTAAAATTCAAGTGTATGGTTTTCAACCTGAATTTTTAAAAACACACTTGATTACTGAATGAACTGTGTAAAATATTATCCTAAGCCAGGATATAATTGCTTTTAGTAAGTTTATCAGTGTAAAAGTTTGGGCAAAATGCTAGAAAAGAATCTTATATGGTAAATGCAAATAAGATTAAAAAGAGAATAGAAATTGGAAAGCACAGCATTACTGAACACGTGATCTGGGTGCATTGCTGAGGTAATATGTGGTATAAAGTCATAGAGAGAACAATGGAACAGGAGTCATAGTTGGGTGCTAGGATTCATTCCTCTGCTCCCCATCTAAGAGTAGCCCTCAGATAGGTTATTGAACCCTTATAAGCCTCCAGTTTTTCAAATGTAAAAGCATTTGCCTGCATAACAGTGTTGCTGTCAAATCACGTCAGATAGCAAGGATGAAACACAAATTACCATACATGTATTTGTATGAAAATAATTTACACTCTGATTTTTATCTAGGCATGCTAGCTCACACCTGTAATTCCATCTCTTGGGAGACTGACACAGGAATTCGAGGCCAGCCTGAGCTACATAGTGAGATTCTGTCTCCAAAATATAAAAATGTTTTCTGTGGGTAAATCTTCTATTTTAATACTTAACTCTAAATTCTTCAAAATTTATTTAGAAAAAAAATACTTTTAATCAAGAATCATTGATACCGGGAGAAGGGGAAGAAAGGAAAAAAAAAATTTTTTTTATCTTTAATTATGTTCTTGAATGGAAAAAATAAAACAAAACAATGTATGGAAAAAAAAAAAAAGAAAATTGTAATCCATAACATCATACACTGAAGATTTTTTATGTAATTTCTCCTCATATAAATTCTCCTCAAAATGCTAACTACGTAGGGATGATAGATATGTTAATTAAACAGAACGTAGAAATCAAAAAAAAAAAAAGAATCATTGATAAAGCATCCTTTTGAACCACACACTCTACAAAGTACAGCCCAGAATACAATAGCAAATAGGATGCCTGTGGTTGAGCCAATAGATATCTGTCTCCTAGGGAGAACTTGTGGACTACTTATTGGCTGATTGGTTTGGTTTTTTTAAGGCAGTTAAACATTTACTCCAGGGTTTTATAGGAAAGTATCATTTTCAATCTTTAAAAAAGTCATTAGTTCCCATTTGACAATATCGATCTACAAAATGAATACTAGTAACAGCTTAATCGTCTGTGTCTAGTGCCTGTATTTAAAATCTGAAGCAATAGCAGTGGGGAAACCTTACCAAAATCTTTGTGTCAATATATTTTAACCAGGTTTATTTATTATATTTTGTATGAATATTTTGCTTGCGTGCGTGCATGCGTGTGCGTGTGTGTGTGTGTGTGTGTGTGTGTGTGTGTGTGTGTGTGTGTGTGTGTGTACTATATGTTTCTGGTGCCCTCAAAGATCAGAAGAAGCATCATATCCCCTAGAATTGAAGTTACAGATGGTTGTGAGCCACTATGTGGCTGCTGGGACTCAACCTGGGTCCTCTGCAAGTGCAATCACTGCTTTTAGTACTAAGCCATCTCTCCAGCCCCGTGTTAATTTATTTTTTTCTTTCATTGAAGAACTATGTGCCTTTTAGATGGGTTTGGTACTTGATTAGAGATACTAATTGTACACATCCGTCAGCCCCAAAATGTGTTTTGTGGTTCTGCTGGTCAAACCCACAGAAAGAAATAACAAGATTGCAGGCAATGGCACAGCAGAGGCTGGAGGATGTCTTATAAGTTCTAGGCCAGCCAAGGCTGTGTAGTGAGACCCTGTCTCCAAAAATGCAAACAGAAATAAAGAAATAATAAGACTAGAATTGGTTCTTTAAAAAGAAGCTATGGAAATGGTCATAGTTTGGGATGGAGTATAGCTGCCAGCCATGAATGGAGCCTTGACTTCAATCTCCAGCTCTGAAATAATAACAACAGCAGCCACAGGTAAAGGAAAGATTTTAAAATTAAAGCAAAACCATTTATTCAATTTGAGAAATGAAAGAAAAATTAAATGAAACAATTCTATATAATTACGGAAACTTAGTGACCTTTTTTCAATGCTGTAAGTAGTGACTTGAGTACAACTGGGGGAAGTGTTGCCTTTCATGAGAGAGAGTACATTAAATGAATCCCATTTGTGTATAAACTAGTAAGGGACTATACGTCCCTCCAGAAGTAACAGATAAAGAGATATAGTAGACCATTGGAGACAATGGGAATGCAGGCTAACAGATGTCTTCCGTGTTTTCAGAAAGACATCCATCCAGTGGCCCCATCAGCAGATTTATCCTGTGGTTAAGGCGGGGACTTTCTGCTCATCCTCCTCTTCCTCCCCAACCCTGTCCCAGGATCACTCACTTCCGGGTGCAGTTTGCCTCCTGCATACACCAACCCCAGAGCTCCTTGAGGCTTGAGAGCATAGTTCTGTTTTCCTTGAAGCCCCTACCTAGCACCTGGCACAAAGGAAAAACATTCAGTTCAGTAAGGAACTTAGTTATGGGCTGATGCACTAGGGCCAAGTTCTTTTCCAACCTCTATATCTATGCATGAACCATGACTGTTACAGTTTCCTATGTGCTTCGTAGCACAGGCAATTAGTATAGTAAGTCAGGCAAAGCAGAGACTTAAGCTAAGCTCCAGTTCTACCACGTCCTAGCTGGAACCTTTGAAAAGCAAATCTCTATCTAGAAAGATGGAATGATACTTGCCTTTATGTGTTGGCAAATAATAGAAACTAAAGAATTAAGAGCTGCTGTTATTTTGAATTCTCTTTTTAACTTATCTTTATTATTTTAACTGTATGTGTGTGGAGGGGGTGTATGCCCTGAGTACAGTTGACCACAGAGGTCAGAAGCATCAAATCCCACTAGAGCTGGACTTACAGGCAATTGAGAGCTAGGAATTGAGCCTGGGTCCTCTGCAAGAGCAGCAAGTGATCATAAACACAATTCCTCTCTCCTATTAATAATTCTAAAGGACAATCCGGTTCACAGCTTGTAGACATTATAAAATATATAACATACAGACCTGCCTTGGGGATTTTATAACCCTTTAAAAAAGGAATAAACAGAAGTCCAGTGAGTGACGTGTGGAATGTGCTGACAGGACAAGAAAGGCACACGCACTTGGGGAGATCACAGATCCACCAGTGATATACCCTGGTCAGGTACAAGCGGGAGTGCTTTCCAATCACCAGCCTGGCCACCTTAGTATTCACTTAATACATGATCGTTTTGTTTTAATCTTATTAGTAAGCTGCTATATAGTCTATATATATGAGCACAATAATTACTAAAATAACTGAATGAAAATAACTAGGTTTTATATTATCTGACTTTAAGTATACAAAAACCTATTTCCTTAGTATTTTTGTTCTTTTAGTTTCATAAGTTTAGGACTTTAGAACTGATTTTAACAATTTGATAACCCCAGTATCATTTAATTCTGCTAGTGATGATGTGCTTTAAGGAATCCAAGATTCATAGGGACATTGGGAACTAATTTTTTTCTACATATTCTCTTAACTTTGCAGATCTTTCAGTAAGGATGAACAAAGTTGGTTCTGTGTTACTTTACAGTGTGTTGTTGTTTTGTTGTTCTTTGAGGGTTTTCTTTGTTACTACACTGAGAAAAATAAAAATCCTAAAAGCGGGTAAAAGGCAATAGATTGCATCCGTCCATACACCTTCAGGAATACCAGGGGCAGAGGACTGATTTCTACCTTGTACCTTTTTATCCCATTCAGTACCTACTTAATATTTCTGGTGAAAATCTCGATGGCCTGATAGGCATATATTATCCAAAATTTAAAAGTACCACTAGTTACTTCTCAACAAATAAATGGTCAAACTAGCATATTCATGCCATGGACTACAACTCAGCAGTAAAGAGGAACAAACTGGATGACTGCAGAGAAGTATGCTAGGTTTAAAAAAAGAGCCAGTCTCCTGCCAGGTGGTGGTGGTGCACGCCTTTAATCCCAGCACTTGGGAGGCAGAGGCAGGCAGATCTCTGTGAGTTTGAGGTCAGCCTGATCTACAAGAGCTAGTTCCAGGATAGGCTCCAAAATGACAGAGAAACCCTGTCTCAAAAAAAAAAAAAAACTTAAAAAAAAGAGCCAATCTCCAATGGTTATATGCTATGTGATTTCATTTATATAATATCACAAAAGACAAAATTATGGAAGTAAAGAAGAGATTGGTAGTTGTCAGGGATTAGGAAAGAGCAGAATGGGAGGAAAATGAGTGGCTCTGGGGATAGATGTTTTGTAGCTTATTTTACCTATATCATCATCCTGATTGAGATATCTACTAAGGTTTCGTCATATAGCAATGTTGGAGGAAACTGAATGAACTTAGATCTTTGTGTCATTTTTACAAGTGCATTGCATCTATAACTGTCCCAAAATAAAGACAATTTTTAAATAGCCACAGTAATTTCCATGTGGATAGATTTGTGACTTAAACACCAAAACTTTAATGTAGCTAAATAGTACTATGAAAATCAGTAGCTTAGGTAGCAACTTGTTTTTGCTATTGTAGAAACCTTGGAACATATGAACAAGAACAGGATGAACTGAGTAGGGAAATAATAGCTACTGTTACGCTTCTGGTATATTTAGTTCTATTTTTTCCACTGTGTGTGTGTCTGTCTGTCTGGGTCTTTTTTTAGCATAATTAGGAAAAATGTTACATGGTTTAGTGTTCTACTTTTCTAAATTTTATATCATGAGAATTTTCTTATATCTTTAATTTTTTCAAAAACAATTTTTATTCATCTATATATTTCATTATGTGAACATCCTATAACTTACCTAATCATTATCTATTAGATTTATCTTCCATTATGTGATAAATATCCTTGTACAAAATCTTATTTTTCTCTTTAAGTTCAATTTTTGCAAATGAAATTAGCAGATTGAAACACATTAGCATTTAAGGTTTTTTGACATATGTTGCCATATTACCTTCTGGGGAATAACATTCTTACCAATAAACGTATTGTAATGGATGGAATCTAAGACAGAAGAACTAGAAACAGTTCTTAAGAATATTTCACTTTTCTCTGAAACAGGATTTTTATAAACTCAGCACTGACATTTTGGATCAGGCAACTCTTTGTTGTGAAGTGCTGTCCTAGACCTTGAAGAATATTCAGTACCATCCCTAGCTTCTCCCCCTACAGGCCAATAGCCACCCTCACTTCTGCTATTGTGACAACCCAAAATAGCCCCAGACACTAAGAAATGTCCCCTTGGAGAACCAAATCCAAATCTCCCACCCAGCTGAGAACCACTAATCTGAAGACATAACTATGAATGAAGTACTTATTCTTAGACTTTCTTGATATATACAAATGTGCTGAAGCCTCTTAGGAGTCTTCTTATGAAATGTTTATTTACATGTTGTCTGTAGAGTAAAACACATTCTTTAAGGCTGTGTATATGACCTTAATAATGCTCATGTGTATCTTTCACTAATGATACCTGCCTAGTGTGCTAAACATGAGGAAATGTAGGGAAACTGATAACGCTTCCATTCTCTGCCCTAAAAAAATGATTTTCTAAAACTTTCATGTGGTATTTGGATGTGTCCATTATGCATGCGCCTGTTTGTCTACCAACCCTTTGTCTTTGGGTCTGTATGTCCTGAGACAATAAGAGTAACTCTGGTTCTCTTGACTTCAGATGTAAAGTTTAAAGAGGAATAAACTGACTGGGGTCTTTGCTAACTAAAACTATAAAAGAATTTACAAGCTTATTTTAAGCAGCAAGATCTCTCAATTGAGAGATCTTATCCATAGTTGACTGTTCTTTCGGCTCTTGAGAGAATGCCCATGTGTAAAAGGCCCACCTATGTTGTTTCTATAATATTGCAAATGCCTTGGGGTTATCTACCCTTACTCTTTAGCTGATGTATAACTTGTTGCACCCAGATCTTCTGTCATAGTAGCCCAGTTATGTTTACAGAGTGCTTTAATTTAAATATACATGCATAAGTTCACTTTTAAAAACAAAAGACACACTTCGTTGAGAACATAAATACTCAAAATATTCCGCCCTTTAATGATATGAAGTACATGTAAGCCTCTCCTTCATAAAAACGCAAGCCTTCTAAATCCTGAAGCTCATTATTATTAAATGCAAGCTTAAGGTTACAAGGTAGTGTAACAGTGATGATGTGCTAGCAGTTCTTTTCCCATTTCACCCTCCAGGAGCCGTGTCTCAGGTGCTGGACAGCCTGGAAGAGATTCACGCACTTACGGACTGCAGTGAAAAGGACCTAGATTTTCTACACAGTGTTTTCCAGGATCAGCATCTTCACACACTGCTAGATGTAAGTCTCGTCTTTTTAGTTTTCTTGTTTGGAAAACATTTAGTATTTAGCAGACCTTTTTACTTTATAGAGATTCGCAGATTTCTATCATTGCACTTCATTTTCAGTTTCTTCGGATCTATGAAAAATGGGACAACTATACAGTACAACTTCCAAACCAAAATAAAGCAAATGTGTAGTATAAATGCAGTATATCCTATCCAACCACAATGCGGAAATTGTATATACTTATATTTATGAATAATGTGTGTATGCAAGTGATGAGGTTTTTTTTCATATTCTTTTATTTTTCCATTCAAAAACATAATTAAAGAAATAAAATTTTTACATTTCTTCCCCTTCTCCCAGTCCCCTCCCGCTACCCCCGACCCCTCCTCCCTCCGCCTTCTTCCTTAAAAGAGGGCATGGTGCCCTGCCCTGTTGGAAGTCCAAGGCCCACCCCTCTCCCTCCCGGCCTAGGAAGGAGTGCATCCAAAAAGACTCAGTTGCCAAAAAGATAATACATGCAGAAGAGATAGGTCCTGGTGTCATTGTTGATGCCTTCTCTGTCTGCCCCCTTTCGCCGCCACATTCAGAGAGTCTGGTTTGATCATATGCTCATTCAGTCCCAGTCCAGCTGGATTGGGTACGCTCCCATTAGTTCAGGCACACTGTCTCAGTAGGTGGACCAGCCCCTCACGGTCCTAACTTCCTTACTCATCTTCTCCCAACTTCTGCTCTTCGACTGCACCTTGGGAGCTCAATCCATTGCTCTGATGTGAATGTGGGTCTCTGTCTCTCTCTCCATCCATCGGATGAAATTTCTATAATGGTGATCAAGATATTCATCAATGTGACTATGGGACAAGGCTAGTTCCGGCACCCTCTCCTCTGCTGCCCGAATACCTAGCTGGGGACATGCCCGTGGACACCTGGGATCCCCTCCAGGGCCAAGTATCTTGCCAACCGTAAAATGACTCCCTTAATGTAGATATCTTATTCCCTTCTCCAATGTCCACCTTTTCTCCATCTCCACCCTCCCACTCCCCCAAGCTCTCCCCAGTCCTTC
>PVIU01010987.1:0-67072 GCA_004026605.1 Ondatra zibethicus
CATCCCCCACCGCTCCATCCCCCACCGCTCCATCCATCTCACCACTCCCCATCCACCCTTTCAATCATCTGCCCACCCCTCCATCCACTACTCCACACTCGGCCACTCTCCCTGAATCCTCTCATCTCTCCACCATCCATCCATTCCTCAGCCTCCTTCCTTCCACCTCTCTCCACTCCTCTATCCACTCCTCCTTTTCTCCTTCTCTCTATCCACTCTTCCTTAGCTTTCCCAGAGGAGCCACCCCAATGTTTTAGGAATTCCAGTTCCCTTTAGGAATTCCCTGTCCAGAGACCAAGAGGGAAAGCAGACCCTGGTGAGCCCCCACTGGCCTGCCACCTCCTAGTGATCAGACTGAAGACCTCATCTGGGCTGGCCTGCACCTCCACACCCCTAACCTTGTCTATGGGGTCAGAGGCCCAGACCTAGGATTCCCAGCTTGTGAGGAATCTTTATCCTATGAGGAAAGAGCACAAATGTGTACCCCCCTCTTTCCCATGCAGCTTTCTGTAAGGATTAGCCACACCACTCCACACCCTACCTCAGTCCCTCTCTCTCTGCCTCACCCCTACCCCCGGGTCCCACTCCATAGTCTTTGGCACAGACTCAGAAGCCCCTGTTTCACTGATGGCACTGAAATAAAACAACCTTATCCACAATCAAAGAACAAGGGCAGTGAACAGTTGACTTTAACAGGAGCCAAACCTTAAGGGCTTGTTTGGGCAGTCCAACAGGAAGGCACAGCTACTCCTATGTCCTTGGCCATCTGTGGGGAAGGTCATCCTCTTTGACTGAGTGCACAGCTCCTAGAGAATGCAAAGAACCATGAAGGAGAATAAGAACTTCTGCCTGCCCACTAATTCAGCCCTGGTGGTGAATGACAGACGACACAGCAACATCCCTCTCATGGTCAGAGAAATGTGGATAGCATCTCTGGACACTTTCCTCCATCCACTCCACGCCTTTGCCTTCCTCGGCATTGGGCTGCATGCTTCTTGAAGAATATATCTGTCCCAGTTCCTGACACAGGGCATCTAAGAAGCCCAAGATCACCTGGTGGGAGGAGAGGCTTTGCACCTGGGTTTATGCTAACAAGACAGCCCCATGGGGCTGCCCACAAGAAGGACCACCACCCATAAGCCAGAGGAGCTTGGAATGTTGAACCATGTGTGATCAACCCTTCCTTTGAGGGGATCTGGGGTTGCCAGAAGTATGATTGGTGACTCTTTCGCTTGTGGCTGTCACCTGGAGTGGCAGCAGGCCTGTTGGGAATGGCGACCTCTAGCCCGTGGGGTCTGTGCTGCTGTCCGTGCAGGACTGCCATGCAGATCCCCATCAGGTACAAAGGAGTTTTGTGTCATTTTTCCTAAGAAATGTAAAAAAATAGAAATAAAAATAAAAAACTATGTTCACCCCCAATAGTACACCAACAAACCAGAGGGGATGCTGCCCAAGTCCAGCTTGGCCAGCCAACGGTCTGCTGTAACGATTGCAAAAGCATGGGTGAGAGGAGAGCAACTTGAGCACTGAAAAATTCCTCTCCAGATTGGATGATGTCCTCACCAAAGTCTAACAGAATCTCGCTCCCAGCAAGCCTTCACCTCGTGCCACTCTGGCACCCCAAGATCACTGTAGGGAAGAAGGGAGTGGGTGCCTGGAATCGCAGGCAAGGGTACAGTAAAGCTTCCAACCCCCTCTACTAGGGAGGTACAGCAGTTTCATTCCCACTGCCATAGTCAATGCCTGACAGAAACACCTTTAAGGAAGAAGGCTTGTTTTGGCTCACAGTCCTAGGGGGTACAGTCCATCATGTTTGTTTTGGCTCACAGTCCTCGGGGGTACAGTCCATCATGTTTGTTTTGGCTCACAGTCCTCGGGGGTACAGTCCATCATGTTTGTTTTGGCTCACAGTCCTGGGGGTACAGTCCATCATGTTTGTTTTGGCTCACAGTCCTAGGGGGTACGGTCCATCATGTTTATTTTGGCTCACAGTCCTAGGGGGTACAGTCCATCATGTTTATTTTAGCTCACAGTCCTAGAGGGTACAGTCCATCATACTAAATTTGGCTGACAGTTCTAGGGGGTGCGATCCATCATGGCAGAAGCATGAGGCATCTGGTCATGCTGCATTGACAGTCAGGAAGCAGACTGGGTATAAGAAGCAAGGCTAGGTTAAGAAACTTCTAGGCCCTCCACCAGAGACCTACTTCCAAGTTATACGCCACTGGATGAGAAATGTGCCCACAGGCTCAGGGACTCAAAGCCTTGATCCCCACTGTGTGTGAGCTATTTAGAGAGGCTATGGAGCCTTTAGCAGGTAGAGCTTTGCTTGAGGAAGTATGCCACTGGCAGTTGACTTTGAGGGTTGATAACCTTGCCCCACTTCCTCCCCTGGTCTCTGCTACCTGTGTAGATTGAGATGTGATCTCAGCTTCCTGCCATGCCTCCATCCCTTCCCCCACCATTATAAACATCTAGCCCTGTGGGATGATAAGTCAAAGTAATGCCTTCTTTTTTTTGTTTGTTTGTTTGGTTGGTTTTCAAGACAGGGTTTCTCTGTAGCTTTGGAGCCTGTCCTAGAACTAGCTCTTGTAGACCAGGCTGGCCTCAAACTCACAGAGATCTGCCTGCCTCTGCCTCCCAAGTGCTGGGATTAAAGGTGTGCCCCACCACTGCCCGGCCAAAATAACGCCTTTTTTACATTGCTTTTGGCCATAATGTTTCATCACATCAACAGAACACAACCCATCCTGCCTCAAGGGATACCCCCATTCAAGGACCAAGTATTCATACATATGAGCCTATGGAGAGCATCTCATATTCAAACCACAGAGGGAGCATTAACAGACCAGTCGTCAATACCACAGATCTGGCTATCACTGCATCGTTTTTCTTATTCTGTTGTCATGACTGTGAAGCCAAGCTATTCTGTAGGCTACCCCAACCTCTGCTCCATAATGGCTGGTGGTCATATCAACCCCAGAAGAAACTGCTTCACCACACCCCTCCACCCTTTCCACCAGCTCTTACATTCTTTCCCATGTCCTCTTCTCAATGTCCCCTTGAAAGGGGTGCTATGCACACAACTATTTTCTGAGCACTGAGTCACTGTGATACAACACACACAACCTATGTCCAGATGACTTACTGGTTCTGAATTCCTAGGTCAGCCTCATCTTGATTCACCACATCTCAAAACAAGAGCATGTGTGGCCTTCAGCAGCAACTGGCCATGTAGTTCTGGTACATAAACATCAGTAGTGACAACCCATATAATGTTGGCTCAGGTGTCCCGCCTACTAACTCACAGGGATGTGATCAACCCCTGCCTGGCCCTGAAATTTGCATCTAATGACCTTGATTCATCTGACCAACCTTTCCTGTCCCCACAGGGCACCTTTATGCCAACTGTTTTTTTTTAATTTTTTTATTTTTCCATTCAAAAATTTACACTTCCTCCACTTCTCTCAATCCCCTCCCGCTCCCCAACTAACCCTCCTCCCTCCCCATCCATCCTTAAAAGAGGGCAGGGTACCCTGTCCTGTGGGAAGTCCAAGGCCCTCCCCCTCCATCCTGGCCTAGGAAGGTGTGCATTCAAATACACTAGGGTCCCAAAAAGCCAATATATGCAGAAGAGATGGGTCCCAGTGCCATTATCGATGGCTTCTCAGTCTGCCCCCATTGTCAGCCACATTCAGAGAGTCCAGTTTGATCACATGTTCATTCAGTCCTGGTCCAGCTGGATTTGGTGAGCTCCCATTAGATCAGGCACACTGTCTCAGTGGGTGGACCAGCCCCTCAAGGTCCTGACTTCCTTGCTCATCTTCTCCCTCCTTCTGCTCTTCAACTGGATCTTGAGAGCTCAGTCCATTGCTCTGAGGTGGATGTGGGTCTCTGTCTCTATCTCCATCCATCAGACGAAATTTCTATGGTGATATTCAAGGTATTCATCAGGGTGACTATGAGACAAGGCCAGTACAGGCACCCTCTCCCCTGCTGCCCAAGGACCTAGCTGGGGACATCCCCATGGACACCTGGGATCCCCTCTAGAGCCAAGTCTCTTGCCAACCCTAAAATGGCTCCCTTAATGTAGATATCTACTTCCCAATTTCCTGAGAAATCGCCACACTGATTTCCAAAGTGGTTGCACAAGTTTGCATTCCCACCAGCAATGGATGAGTGTTCCCCTTACTCCAACATCCTCTCCAGCATAGGCTATCATTGGTGTTTTTGATTTTAGCCATTCTGATGGTATCTCAAAGTTGTTTTGATTTGCATTTCCCTGATCGCTAAGGAAGTTGAACATGACCTTAAGTGTCTTTTGGCCATTTGAACTTCTTCTGTTGAGAATTCTCTGCTCAGATCATTACCCCATTTTTTAATTGGGTTATTTAGAATGTTAATGTCTAGTTTCTTGAGTTCTTTATATATTTTGGAGATCAGTCCTTTGTCTGGTGTGGGGTTAGTGAAGATCTTCTCCCATTCATTAGGATGCCTTTTTCTCTTAATGACTGTGTCCTTTGCTTTACAGAAGCTTCTCAGTTTCAGGAGGTCCCATTTATTCATTGTTGCTCTTATTGTCTGTGCCACTGGGGTTTTACATAGGAAGTGGTCTCCTGTGCCCATGTATTGAAGGATACTTCCCACTTTCTCTTCTATCAGGTTCAGTGTGGTGGGATTTATATTGAGGTCTTTAATCCATTTGGACTTGAATTTTGTGCATGGTGATAGATAAGGATCTATTTTCATTCTCCTACAGGTTGACATCCAGTTATGCCAGTACCATTGTTAAAGATGTTTTCTTTCTTCCATTGTATAATTTTAGCTTCTTTGTCAAATATGAGGTGTTCATAGGTTTGTGGATTAATATCCGGGTCTTCGATTCTATTCCATTGGTCAATGTCTCTGTTTTTATGCCAATACCAAGCTGTTTTCATTACTGTAGCTCTATAATAGAGTTTGAAGTCAGGGATGGCAATGCCTCTGGAAGTTCCTCTATTGTATAGGATTGTTTTGGCTATCCTGGGCTTTTTGTTTTTCCATATAAAGTTATTGTTCTCTCAAGGTCTATGAAGAATTTTGTTGGGATTTTGATGGGGATTGCATTGAATCTATAGATTGCCTTTGGTAGAATTGCCATTTTTACTATATTGATTCTACCAATCCAGGAGCATGGGAGACCGTTCCATTTTCTGGTATCCTCTTCAATTTCTTTCTTCAAGGCCTTAAAGTTCTTGTCAAATAGATCTTTCACTTCCTTGGTTAGTGTTACCCCAAGATACTTTATGCTATTTGTGGCTATCGTGAAAGGTGATGTTTCTCTGATTTCCCTCTCTGCTTCTTTATCCTTTGTGTATAGGAGGGCTACTGATATTTTTTTTGAGTTGATCTTGTATCCGGCCACATCACTGAAGGTATTTATCAGCTGTAGGAGTTCTTTGGTAGAGTTTTTGAGGTCACTTATGTATACTATCATATCATCTGCAAATAATGAAAGTTTGACTTCTTCCTTTCCAATTCCAATCCCCTTGATCCTCTTATGTTGTCATATAGCTATTGCTAGAACTTCAAGCACTATATTGAAGAGATATGGTGAAAATGGACAGCCTTGTCTTGTTCCTGATTTTAGTGGAATCACTTTGAGTTTCTCTCCATTTAATTTGATGTTAACTCTTGGCTTGCTGTATATTGCTTTTATTATATTTAGATATGATCCTTGTATCCCTAATCTCTCCAAGACCTTTATCATAAAGAAGTGTTGAATTTTGTCAAATGCTTTTTCAGCATCTAATGAAATAATCATATGGTTTTTTCTTTCAGTTTATTTATATGATGGATTACATTGATAGATTTTCATATGTTGAACCAGCCCTGCATCTCTGGGATAAAGACTGCTTGATCATAATGGATGATTTTTTTTTGATGTGTTCTTGGATTCGGTTTACCAGTATTTCATTGAGAATTTTTGCATCGATGTTCATGAGTGAGATTGGTCTGTAATTCTCTTTCTTTGTTGAGTCTTTTTGTGGTTTTGGTATCAGGGTAACTGTAGCTGCATAAAAATAGTTTGGCAATGACTCTTCTGTTTCTATTATGTGAAACACATTAGGGAGTATAGGTATTAGCTCTTCTTGGAAGTTCTGGTAGAATTCTGCATTAAAACCATCTGGTCCTGGGCTTTTTTTGGTTGGGAGGTTTTTGATGAGAGCTTCTATTTCCTCGTGACTTATAAGTCTATTGAAATTATTCACCTGGTCTTGATTTAATTTCGGTATATGGTATTTATCTAAAAAACTGTCCATTTCTTTATCATTTTCCAATTTTGTGGCGTACAGGCTTTTGTAGTAAGGCCTAATGATTCTCTGAATTTCCTCAGTGTCTGCTGTTATGTCCCCCTTTTCATTTCTGATCTTGTTAATTTGAGTGTTCTCTCTCCAGCTTTTGATTAGTTTGGATAGGGGTTTGTCGATCTTGTTGATTTTCTCAAGGAACCAGCTCTTTGTTTCATTGATTCTTTGGATTGTTTTCTGTGTCTCTATTTTGTTGATTTCAGCCCTCAGTTTGATTATTTCCAGTCTTCTACTCCTCCTGGGTGAGTCTGCCTCTTTTTTTCTAGAGCTTTCAGGTTTGCTGTTAAGTCACTAATGTGTGCTTTCTTCGTTTTCTTTATGTGGGTACTAAGTGCTATGAACTTTCCTCGTAACACTGTTTTCATAGTGTCCCATAGGTTTGTTTTGTTGTGTCTTTATTTTCATTGAATTCAAGGAAGACTTTAATTTCTTTATTTCTTCCTTGACCCAGGAGTGGTTCAGTTGTTGATTATTCAGTTTCCATGAGTTTGTAGGCTTTCTGGGGGTGGAATTGTTGTTAAATTCTAACTTTACTCCATGGTGATCCGATAAGACACAGATGGTTACTCCAATTTTTTGTATCTGTGGATGTTTGCTTTGTTACCGAGTATGTGATCAATTTTCAAGAAGGTTCCATGAGATGCTGAGAAGAAGATATATTCTTTCATGTTTGGGTGGAATGTTCTATAGATGTCTATTAAGTCCATTTGATTCATTACATCTGTTAGTTCTCATATTTCTCTGTTAAGTTTCTGTCTGGTTGACCTGTCCATTGGTGAGAGAGGAGTGTTGAAATCTCCTACTACTAGTGTGTGGGTTTTGCTGTGTGCTTTGAGTTCTAGTAATGTTTCTTTTACATATGTGGGTGCTTTTATATTAGGGGCATAGATATTCAGGATTGAGACTTCATCCTGATGAATTGTTCCTGTTATGAGTATAAAGTGTCCATCTCCATCTCTTCTGATTGATTTCAGTTTGAAGTCGATTTTGTTAGATATTAATATAGCCACACCCGCTTGTTTCTTAGGGCCGTTTGATTGAAAAACCTTTCCCAACCCTTTACTCTGAGATAATGTCTGTCTTTGTGGTTGAGGTGTGTTTCTTGTAAACAGCAGAATGTTGGATCCTGTTTTCGTATCCATTCTATTAACCTGTGCCTTTTTATAGGTGAATTGAGTCCAGTGATATTAATGACCAGTGGTTGTTAACTCCAGGTATTTTTTTTGGTGGTAGAGTTTGTGTGTTTCCCTTCTTTGAGTTGTGCTGGCGGAGGGTTGTTAGATGTCTGTGTTATTATGGGTGTTGTTTGCTTCCTTTAGTTGTGGTTTTCCTTCTAGTATTTTCTGTAAGGCTGGGTTTGTGGCTATGTATTGCTTAAATTTGTTTTTATCCTGGAATATCTTGTTTTCTCCATTGATGGTGAAAGAAATCTTTGCTGGGTATAGTAGTCTGGGTTTGCATCCATGGACTCTTAGTGTCTGCAGCACATCTATCCAAGACCTTCTGGCTTTCATGGTTTCCATAGAGAAGTCAGATATAATTCTGATAGGTTTACCTTTATATGTTACCTGACCTTTTTCCTTTGCAGCTCTTAATATTCTTTCTTTATTCTGTATGTTTTGTGTTTTGATTATTATATGGTGAGAGGATGGGTTTTTTTGATCCAGTCTATCCGGTGTTCTGTATGCTACTTGTACCTTCATAGGAATATCCTTCTTTAGGTTGGGAAAGTTTTCTTCTATAATTTTGTTGAATATATTTTCTGGGCCTTTGAGCTGTAATTCTTCTCCTTCTTCTACCCTTATTATTTTTAGGTTTTTTCTTTTCATGGTGTCCCAGATTTCCTGGTTGTTTTGTGTTAAGAATTTGTTGGATTTGTCGTTTTCTTTGATCAATGAGTTTATTTTCTGTATCGTATCTTCAGCGTCTGAGATTCTTTCTTCTATCTCTTGTATTCTGTTGGTTATACTTGTCTCTGTAGTTCCTGTTTGTTTACCCAGATTTTTCGTATCCAGCCATCCCTCGGTTTGTGTTGTCTTCATTGCCTCCATTTTAGTTTTCAAGTCTTGAACTGTTTCCATTACCTGTTTGATTGCTTTTTCTTGGGTTTCTAGGGTATCTTTGAGGGATTTATTCATTTCTTCTAACTTTTTGTTAGTCTTCTCATCCATTTCTTTAAAGGAGTTTTTCACATCCTCTTTAATGGTCTCTATCACTTTCATAATGTTACGTTTAAAGTCGTTTTCTTCTACTGCTTCTGGATTAGGTTGTTCAAGTCTTTCTGTTGCATATTTGCTGGATTTTGGTGTTATCATGTTGCTTTTCAGGTTGTTGGAGGAATTCTTGCATTGGCACCTGCCCATCTCTTCCTTTGAATGCAGACAGGAGCGTCTTGGCGGCTTGGTCCAATTTTTGCTGTGGCTAACTGTGTACTTGGGGATTTTTTCTTGTTCTGCCCTCTCTTAGGTCCCCTCAGCATTGGAGTTGGCTCTCAGATCCCCTCCTCCCTGAAGTAGGCTGTGGTGGCGGATCTAAGGACCCCCTCCCGCTGGATCTACTGGTACTGGATCAGGGCCACTTGCTGGCCAAGGACCTTGCAGACAAAAGGGCAGGCTTGGTAGATGCTGGCTCCATGGAACAAAGAAACCCCTGTAGCCTTGCACTCACCACTGTGTCCCCAGAGCCTCAGCCCCAAAACAGGCTGAGTTGGGGGATCCTGTACTCCTTTCCCGGGGTGTCTGGCCTGCTGGGCAGGCACACACTTACCCCTCCGGATGGAGCTATTGGTACTGGAGAGTTACATTTTAAAATCAGTTCCTGCTGCTCCTCCTCCTGTGGCTGCCTCGACTCTCAAGCTACGTGCCACACACCGTCCTGGCTTCCAGCAGCGCAGGGTCTGGGCAGCTTTCGCTGCTGCGCGTGAGGAGCCAAGGCCTCTATGCCAACTCTTTAACTTGTTTTGACTGTTATTTCAAATGCTTTCCCAAAACTGTAAGACACCCAGAGGTTAGTATTATATAATGGACCCTCTTGTGTTAAAGTGAGTGTGTAGATTCTCTAAACAGACCATAGTCAAATGTTCAAAGCAAGCGCCAAGTGATCTTGGACGTCAGAAGTCAAGGGGATACAGATCACCAACAACAGAAAAGTATTGTGGTCAATACAGCACGAAAGACCCCACCACTTATTTTGCTCTTTCTGTTGGAGAACACAGCTGGGTGCAGAGATACAGGTGCTGCTTTCTGGAGCTCTCTACAATACATGGTCATTCTCCATGAGCCCTGCAGACTTCCCATCAGCCACCCCTCCCTGCTGAAAGGACTTCTTCTGGGAAAATAATCCTTACCTCTACAGGCTCCCATTTCCCCCTAACCATATGGAAGCACCCTTTCACTTCACGCCCTCAAACTAATTTCCCCCATTGTGACATGCAGGGTCACAGCAACATCACAGCAGCATGTCTTCCTCCAATAAACCTTCCCTGGTGGGAGAAATGTGTCCTTGTACTCTTTAGGGTCATCCACACCCCCTGCAATCTCAATCTTTTTAACCTGGCCTGCTCTATCTCGCTATTCATCCACCATTGCCCATTGTCCCCAGTGCGTAGGGTGTCAATGTGAATCAAAGTTCACTCAGATGCAGCATCTTGCAAAGCCCAAAGGTTCTGTGTATTAGTAGAAGGCCAACAGCCTGCAACCCAATGGGTGGTCTCTACATGTCCTACACAGTCCTCACCCGCAACCTCGGCTGCTCACCTAGGTGAACAGCGAGGGTAGGTCACACTCGAGTAACATGTTTTGTTTTTTTCCCCCAGCCTTATATGCCTCTAGTGGACTGTTATTAAAGCTTTAAACCTTCCTGAACCTCACCAGCACACACCCAGCCCTCTGTCAATCTTCTCCCTAGAAAATCTGGCTCTACACAGATCTTGTCACTTTGCTTACAAATGACACACACAGAACCTTTCTCCATTTTCTTCTCCTTCCATCACCATCATGAGCCTCAGCAAAAACACAAATGTCCCACACAAGTGTCAAGGTTCCCTTAGAACTAACCTAACCTCTCCTCTGAACGCGGGCTCGTCAGACCTGCTGAAGTGAGCATTGCACACTGCCTCTGCCATGTCCAGATTTCTTGCTTTCTTTTCTCCCTCATTCTCTCCCTCCTCACTTCCTGATTCTATCCATGAGTTCCAAGGTTTGGATCCCAGAAGGAGCTCTTCAGCACAGGTCAAGTTTATACTCTTTGCCTAGCGCTCTTGCAGTTCTGAGGAATGGAGATCTAAGTACCACGTTCCAGCCTTCCTCTCACCCACTTCCCCTGCTACATCAGAGGTTCAGGTGGACGATCACAACGTGTCTGTTTCCCGTTATAATGTCTCCCTTACACAAGCAAGCTGCTCTGGACAGACACTGTGGCCTCAGCTGCATGTCTTAACCTGCAGCAGGGCCCATGCAACTTCTGCTGCAGCCCAGAGGCTTGCCACTCCGTAGTACATGGGGAAAGACGGCCATGCTGAGAACGGCCTCCAGAGACGCCCCTTCAGACAGCCCAGCCTTGGCTGTGTGCCATCCCTTATAACAAGAGCATGCAACTGTGCCTCCTAGACTCATCTTTGGTCCTTTCGAGCCCCCTTTGGGTGCCAATTTATTGCATTACCTTTCCCAGTGACAAATAAAGAAAAAGATGTCTATTCACCACAGAGAGGGCACAGACAGACCAAATAAATGTCTCCTCCAAATTTGTTCATTTAACTAAAAAGTTTGAAGAACAAATTTATCTAACTCCATCTTGGTGAACCAATAAGTTTATTGGAGTTACTTATAGCAACATGGGCAAGGGGTTATTTCCAGGAGTGTGGATGACTAAGGGCAGCTGCTTTGCTGAAAGGTCCCACCCCATCATGAGTGACAGCTTCCCTCCCTCAGTAAACCTTACATCCTACACACACACACACACACACACACACACACACACACACACACACACACACACCAAGACCACATGTTGCTGGGCAGGAAGAGGGAAAGAGAGAGTGGTGTGGCTAATTACCTTCTCCCTTTTCCTCCCTCCCCCTCCCCTCCTCCTTCCCTCTCCCCTCCCTCTCCCCCTTACACATGGAACATTAACTTCTCCATTACCATTCCATAGCCCTCATGATCCCTGTATCATTTTGCTTATTTCTTGCCATGACTATGTGACTGTGGGACTAGGACATTCTCTGTAGGTCACCATAGCAATGTGCTCCATCATGGTATATGGTCACATCAGGTCTGGGAGCTATGATGTTACTACAGTTTGTATCTGCAGTGGATCCCCAGTGTGATGATAAGTTGGGAGCATCACCCAGTCCCTGACATCCATCCCAGCGCCCCCTGGCCTGGGAGTTGCCTTGGTCTGGACTCCAAATTCCAGCATGCCAGGCCCTGACCCCTCCCTGGTGGAGGGTCAGGACCACTCCCACAGGGTATTTAAGTGGGTGCCCAGAGGAAGAACACATGGTCCTGGGTTTTGCATGTGCTCCCAGTTTTCTGTCTCCCCTGCCATGCTCTCAGCCACCCGAGAGTGCTGCATTTATTAAAACATGGGCATTTTAATTCGGTTTAATTTGGCTTGATTAGATTTCTGTGTGCCAGCGGAGAGGATTTTTCTTAACACGCAGCCTGAGTATTCAGGCTGTGACTGACTGTTGCGCCAAACTGAGAGCAGACACAGAACCTCCAGAAGCCTGGACAACCAGACCCTTCTGACAAAACACCAAGGGCCATTTGGAGAAGGAGTTCCACTGGAGTTGTCGTCAAGCCTTCCGGAAGGTTCCCGTCAGATCAAGCAGTGTCTTAGGGTTCTATTGCTGTGAAGAGACACCATGACCATGGCAACTCCTATGAAGGAAATCATTTAATTGAGGTGGTGGTTTACAGTTTCAGAGGTTCAGTCCCTTATCATCATGGCAGGGAGCATGGAGGCTGGCAGGCCGACGTGGTGCTGAAGAAGTAGCTGAGTGTACTACATCTTTCAGGCGACAGGAAGTCAGCTGAGACACTGGGCAGTATCCTGAGCATAGGAGACCTCAAAGTCCACTCCCACAGTGACACACTTCCTCTAACGAGGTCACATCCACTCCAACAAAGCCACACCTCCTAATAGTGCCACTCTCTCTGAGATTATGGGAGCCAATTACATTCAAACAAGCACAGCCAGTGCTGCACCTTCACACTGGTGTTAACCACTCCATAAGGAGCCCAAGAGACAGGGGTCTCCCCTGTTCATGAGCACAGCAATCTGCACACTGTCCTATGGCACCAGGAATGGCCCTGCTGGAGAAACACGGGTCCCAGTGACACCAAGTTGGGATCCAATTCGTAGGAGCACAGTTCTTGGTGTTCAGACATCGTAGTGCCCCCTTAACTTGTTTTTATTTTCGTTTTTATAGATGCATAAGAGTGAGCTATGGGAAAATCTATGATTAAATAAGTCCAAAGGAGCTCTTCACTGAATATAAAGTAGGACTTCTATATGATAAAGAATCGTGTCAGGGTTTTATAGGCAGTGTTTTTTCTTTCTTAGAAACGCGTAAAACAACAGCCTACCATCCAATCAACAGCATTCGACAGAGTGGCCAAAAAGTAAAAGCATCTTGTCCACCCAAAAGGAGCAAGAGACCCAGAGCCCAGCAGTGGGGCTCACCAAGTCCACAGACAGACTGGGAGGGCTAAGCCTCCACAGAAAGTGTCACAGTGGACACAGGAATGGATTGGTAGATCTCAATGCCTATGGGTAACTTTCTACAAACTCCCAGAGGCTACAAAAAGAAGCCTCTCCTTCTCTTAGTGGTACCCACCCTCCAAACCCTCGGGAAACACCAGACAGGAGAGGCCACCCAGCTCCAATCTCTGTGTGACCAGAAGTCACATGAGGACATCTCTTATCGCCTCACTACCCGACATAATCCTGAAAGTCCTGGGCAACACTGCAAGTCACATAAAGGTAACAAGAGGTTTAAGATGGGGAGACGAAGAGATAAAGCTGCCAGGGCTTGTGGATAACAAGGCACCTGGGTAGGAAATGTAACCGGATCAACAAACTGCTGGGACGAGCTACAGCTACAAGATAAAGCCGCAAAGATCAATAATATTCCTGTACACCACAGGACTCAGCCAGCAAATAAGACCTGTTCATGACAGCAGCTGAAGCAATTAAGTAGCTGGGAATTAAGCTACCAGAGAATGGGCTGGGCCCCATGAAAGGACTCAGCCGAGCAACTGAAAGGAGATGGTGCCATGGTCAGACAGGGGGTGACTCTGGATAGCACCGCCAACAATTGTCCCCAAATTAGTCTCTCTCTTAATGTCATGCAAATCACAGTTCCTGCAGGCTCTTTTCGGAAACTCGACAGCCCTATTCTCCGCCCCTATGGAAGAATAAAAGGCCATGAATGGGGAAGCTGATTGGGAAGAAAGCAGGGGAAGGGCGCACTCTGCCAGGATGGAGACAGGCTACATAGCCATGGCAACGAAAAATAAAATGACAGGAAGCCGGCGAGGCGCCACCAAGGAACACGCTGACTCTGAACAGACACGTGAGAGCTCATGTAGGTCAGAGGGGCCTTGCAAACCAAGGCAGGACACAGCGGCAGGCTAAGTGGCTTGTGATGTGGTGTGAAATGAAGTTAGATCCCGTGTTATGCCGTCTTAAAAGTTGGCTATGGCTGGATTAAAACCACACAAGCAAAGCAAAATGTGGAAAGAGCTGTGGTGGACGCTGGGCAGACATGTTGTACTTGTGTGATGACAGAGCTCAGGCCTAGGGACCCCCTAGTCACCGCACCTCCTCATCGATACGCAAAGTCAGCAAAACGAAGCCGCTGCTGGCCGCAGCCTGAGGTTGCTTCTAACTCCAAAGGTCTGCACCAAGCACGGTGGAGAGCAAGCTCTGGAGCCCCCGCAATGCCACCACATGTGACCCCCTCTCCCAGAGTCTCACCCTTCCCCCCTCCGGCCAACTAATGCTGACAGATTGGGGAGCTAATGATTAGAAACACTGGTTTTTCCACTGAGGCCAGGGCTTTACCATGAGGACTTTGCAGGGGCCCTAAAGGTCAGCTGAAGCTATTCTGAGGCTTGGGTGTGGAAAGCAGGCAGGTGCTGACTGGGACCAGGGGCTGCAAGGAAGTGAGAAGCCCAGCTGACTCAATCTAGCCCTCCTCCCAAGCGTTCCCTAGAGACCCCACTTCCCCCAAGGCCACCACAACCACCAGCTTCAAACAGGTTCTTTGAGGGGGAGGAGAAGCAATCTCGTTCATATAAATGTTTAACTAGGAATTAATATTTATGAGGCTCTTGAATGACGGGCTGTGGGTTTAATAAATATTAACACAGCCTGGGCTTCCCTTCCCTCACTCGGTGTGGATACCTCTGTTTGTGTAGCATGCATTATTCAGCTCTGGCCACAGGATGAGACACACTCCTTGCTCCCTGGCTCCTGAGGGGAGGCCTACAGGCTTAAGGAGAGGAGCCACCAGGCTGGGGAATTCCCGCTGTTGTCCCACTCCCACCTCCCCCCTGCCTCTTATACTGCTCTAGCATGGCCACTACAGCAGCCCGCGGAATCTAGTGTCCAGGCAGCTTCAGTCGCCCAGGCTCCTGCCAGGCACGCCTGCGCTCTGTCCCAGGAAGCACTCCCAATGTGCTGGTCTTCTGGAGGCCCCAGCCTGGCTTCAGGCAAATGGGAATCCCGGAATCTCTGGAAGGTCCGAGCCAGCGGCGAGCACTGGCGGAGCTCCAGCGCCCCCATGTGGCTAGCATGGGCCTAGAAAGAATGAGGCCCTGGCGTTGATTGGGAGTCCCCCTGTAGTAGGTTCACAAGCATTCGCTTGGCCTGGAACAACCCTAGCCTGGCTTCCCTCCTGGTAGAGGTCACATGGATTGGTCTGCTGAATTGGAAGCAAAGCCCAGCACTGCCCTTTGCAGCACCAGTCACACTGGCCAGTTCAAACGCTGCCACTTCCGTGGGGCTATCCCATCCATGAGATGAAATGTCTCTCTAGTAACAATCCCTTAGTAGTCCCCACACACACCCGGGTGACAAGCCTCAGAGCTTCTTTGCCCATTCCACCCTTCCATCTGCCTGCATCTCCTGTAGGTACCACCAACACCCAAGTTCACCAAACACCCAGTCCTTCCACACCAGGACCTGAGATCCAGACGACACAGCCTCCCAGGGCCCAGCAGCGCAGGCCTCCAGCACTACCCTTGCCTGGTAAAGGGGAACAGACAAGAGCCTTGGTATCAAGCAGACCGAGAATGAGGGAGGGGAGGCATCCAGGACCAAAGCACCTCCTAGAGGTGGGAAATTAAGGCAGCACAGACTTCAGTGAATGGGGGGGCCATTCCTGTCTCCTGATCCTTACTGCCCCTCGAAACAGACTCAGGACATGGGCCCCGCAGATTTCAAGGGTTCCTGGAAAGGCGCTTGTCAGCCGTAGATCCGCCACATGACCGCAGTGGTGGGAGAGCCTGCCTCTTCTAGCCGGGGAAACAGCTTGCCTGGGACCAGACTTACCCAGATAAGGCCTGAGCGGGACCCTCATGAATGGGGTGCAGTACGATAATGTACCTCCCACATGGCATCCTCTGCACAGGGCGCACTAGACAAAGTTGGTCCTGCCTCTCCCATTCCTTGCAGTCCAAAGACGGCCTCAGGCCCTCTGGGACCAGGTCTGATCTCATATAAAGCCCTTTGAACAGCGTTTCAGGAGTGTCATTCCCAAGGTGCCCTCCCCACTCAGGGTCAACCAGCACCAGGCCTGGCGGTGGACCAGCATGAATGGGCCAGGTTGATCATGGAGAACGGCACCTCCAGCCCAGTCCCCATGGGTCCCACGGTCCCTAACCACATGTAAAGCAGCACACCACACAGACATTTCCTGCCTCCCTGTTAGTCCCCAAAAGAGCTTAGGACTAGATCAGCCTCTTACTGGACCAGCTCCCCTTTCCCCACCACCAGCCTGCTGAGACTCCCAACCCACCCATCTGCCTCATGTGGCATTCTTTGCAAAAGGCCCTCTAGTGGGTGGAATCGCATGCAGTTCAAGGCCCAGGGAGTCCAGTGGAATCCTCCACTGGCCTGGGCAGTTTCTGGAGAGGTGACGGGCAAGGAAGTGGGACTGGACAGAGTGGGCAGTGGTTTCTGGGAAAGAAGAGGAGTTAGACTTCGACCTGCTGAGAACGGCTTTGTGCATCAGATGCTAGACATCAGTTTAAGTGGCAGCCCTGAGCTGGGTATGACTTCTGCCCCTCCATGAAGGTGGGTGGGACCAGCCAAGTCAGTCCCTAAGGGGAAAGAAAGTAACACTAATAGGCAGGACTTTGTGAATATCTCCTAGGAATGGGCACCCTGCTTGAGTGAATGGTTTGATGGAAGTCATCCATACGTCTATTCCGACATCAAGGGCAGAGAGTAGAGGTAAGTAATTACTCTGAGCTGAGGCCAGCAAGGGCCAGACCAGGGTGGTTCTGTGGTCTGGGGACCTTTGGAGCCAGTAAGAGACCCAATTCCCACAGTATAATCCCCTTAGGAGAGGTCCCCACAGGATGATCCCACAGGAGAGGTGCCCCGCAGGAGAGGTCCCCACAGGAGAGGTCCTCACAGGTAGCTCCCCACAGGAGGGGTCCCCACAGGACAGTCCCCGCAGGAGGGGTCCCCACAGGAGGGTCCCATAGGAGAGGTCCCCACAGGAGAGGTCCTTGCAGGAGTTGTCCCCATGGAGGGGACCCCACAGGAGGGGTCCCCACAGAGGGTGTGGCTCTGCATGCCCCCTACAGGTGCTGAATTCTCCAAGCTGCCCCTGCCCGCGTTTAGTTTTTCTGTTTGAGGGCATTCAGTCACTAAGGTGAAGCAAGTCCCTCCCCCTTGTGGGAAGTCCACAACTGTTAGTTAAAAACAGAGAGAATGCCAGGATGGCCAGGGCCACACCGAGAAACCGTCTCGAAAACAAAACAGAGCAAAACAAAATAAAACAAACAGAAGACCTAAGGAGGATGCAGAAGGCTTCTGCCCATGAGAAGCCCCTCACTCTGTCTGTTAACCTGCCTCCGGCCTCAGGAGAGGTCTAGACCCCCACTCCCGTTACAGTGCAGGAAAGTGTGTTTAAGTATGGGCAGAAAGGGGTGCAGTGGGGGAAGGGACGTGTATCTGTTCACCTTTCCCTCCCTAGCCTTCTAAGGACCAACAGGTTGTGAAGTCTGAAGGAAGGCCCACCCACAGTGCAGGCAGGGCCGCAGACCAGTAGAGGAATATTACTATCTAGTTGATATGGGTATCAGACAAGGTAAGGTTTTTTTCGGGTGGTGGTGGACAGAAGTGGAAAAAAAATGATCTGTTCAATTAAAAGTGCCCTATTGAGGCTGGGCAGTGGTGGCACGGGCCTTTAATCCCAGCACTTGGCAGGCAGAGTTCGAGGCCAGCCTGGTCTACAAGACATAGTTCCAGAGAGACAGAGAAACCCTATCTCAGAAAAAAAAAAGGTGCCCTGTTGGTTATACTTCCAATATCTGTGCCCAGGACCCCTTCCCACTCAGCAATACGGCCTTTCACAGACGACATTGTGGGACTCACAAACACCTGCTCTGCCCCCACCACAAAAGAGGGAGAATCAACTGGAAGGAAACCAGACTAGGCAACTTGGAGCACAAAATAACCTGAGCCCAGTAGTATATGCAGCAGCCAGAGTCACAGCCACGGGCAGACCATGGTCTCAGGGGAGCAGAAACAACCAGATCCCCAGTATCTGGTGCAGGTCCCAAGGTGAACACAGAGAAACCAAAGCCCCGGCTCCCACAGGAAAATGGGTGTCTCTCTTCTGTGCCTTTATACCTCATTCTGGCCTGCAATTGACGTGGTATGCACCTATGGAGAGGAACCCCAGCGTGCTTCACTCTGCTTTGTTTAAATAGCAAATACCACCTGGCTTATGAGATGCCTCAGGACCAGCCCAGAGCAGGCGCCTCTCCCAGGGTGCACCCAACCACCTATGGAGCAGCTGCTGGCTTTGGAGCCATCACATCAAAAGCCCCCAGGCCTTGTAGAATTTGGGGACTGGGCCAGAAGTGCTGACTGAGTGCTGAGGAGACCTGAACCTCTGGGAGGGTTCAGGGGCAGCAGGCCTTGGAGAAAACCCAGGGTGACCTCCTGCGGGCATTGTGGGCCTTGCTGCTTTCTGCTTTCCAAATGTCTTTCTGCTGGTATAAGAAGCCAGACAGTTGCTTTTGTTGTACAAAATCCTTAAGGAGCAAAATCCCACACAGTCTTGGAGGAAATTGAATTCAGAAATTAGATGCTAGGCTTGGCAGAGACCTTGGTGGAGCCCCCAACAGGGCGAGACAGACACATCCACTGAGACCACATCACAGTTATTAACCTTTTGCTCCAGAACATATGGAGAAAAGATGATAGACACAGAGGGAGAAATTTTCTAAACCACAGTCACAGTGGGAGACTTCAACACACCTCATCAGTAATTTCCAGATCAAAAACATGAGTAAAGGAAAAGCAGTATTAATAGAACAATTAGCGACATAAATTAACAGATATGCCGGCCTTCCCACTCAACAAAGAAGGTAGCGTTCCATTCAAATACTAAACAAACACACAAAAGAGCATTACAAAAACCTTGAGTAAATCTGAGCAGATTCTTAGAAGGGCAGGCGGCCCAACAGTACTCTGACCACAGTCCAGTAAATCACAGGGATAACGTTGGATGTTTGTGTGTGCACATGCATGCGTTCATGTGTGTGTGTGTGTACACGTGTGTGCATGTGTGTTTAAGGGGGTGAAAGCCAGAGGACAACCTGGGTGTCATTCCTAAGGGTCTGTCCATGTTCGTTTAGATAGTGCTTAGCAAGTAAGCACAGCTGGCTGGTCAGCAAGCTACAGGGATCTCGCATCTCTGCCTCCCTGGCACTGAGTTACAAATGCACAAAGCCACGTCTAGCTTCCACCAGTTGGTAAGAGTAAGCACTCCACCAGTGAAGCTGTCTCATCAGTCCCATGATTCTTCTTAAAGCTCTAGCCTCCATTACACACCCTTCCCAAAGCTTGGGTACCATCTCTAAAAAAGGGGAGGAAAGGCTGTAAGAGCCAGAGGTTGAGGAGGACTGGGGAGAAACAGTGTCTTCTGGACATGAGGGGGAGACTGCAATCAGAAGCTCACAGCGACTGTGGTGGCCAGCACAGACCTGGACAGCAGCCTTCAGCAGAGGGCAGAAGGGGTTGGGAGTCCTTACCCTTAGCTGAGGAGCTGCTGGCTTCTGAGAGTGGAACTCAGTTTTCTCTAACCGTGTGAGCCCTGGTAGGCAGACCATCTCCAATAGATGGCCCCACATCCAGGAGTATATGGACAGCACAAGCTGGATTCAGGGTTATAAAAATACAATAAAATAAAACAGGACAGATCAAAATATAGTTTATGAAATTTTAATAAAAATTTTAAATAAGAAAAAAGTCAACCTCCAATCTACTTGGCAAAATGGTCAAAAACAAGGATGGAGACTACAACTGACCCTTGGAGGCTCGCTGTGTCTGCTTCTGTATCTGCAGAAAGAGGACCAGGCCTCCACCCAGACATCCATCCTCTGAGTTCTGAAGGTGTGAAACACAACACACAGGCACTAAGAACTTGGTACACGGCTAGCACAGTAGATAGAGTGGCCACCTAGCACAGAAGACAACATCCGAATGGCACCGAGTTACAGAGGAATTGCCACATACGTCATCACTATTTCATCATTTATGCCCGGCAATGCTTAAGCATGCATGGGCAGCTTGTTTATGGCGGTTCTCCAGTTATTCCTATCCTGGGCAGTCCTGGATGCTTGCGTTATTGTCATACCCAAGGATCCACAGTCTTCCATTATGCTGTCTACCCAGTGGTTTTTGGGCCTCCTCTTAGCCTTACCTCGTGCACTCCTCCAAGCAGTGCTATCTTCGGGTATCTGCCGTCATTCTCATAACATGGCCAAAGTATCTTAAGTGCCACTGCCATATCCTGTAGTTTACTTCCTTCTGTAGACGGAGATGTTTCTTAATGTCATTGTTGCACAGTCTATCTCTTTGTGTATGCCTAGAATCCTCCTGAGACATGCCATCTCAAAAACATCCAACCTCTGTTCTGAGGAGTGTTTCGTAATAAAGAATCAGAACCTCGAGCAAACAGACAACTTTGTTTATCTGGGAGGAAACCTCAGTTCAAAGGAAGAAATTATTTCAGATGTCAAGAGGTGAACAGGGATAGTGAGGGCTGCATTCCAAACACTAGGAAAGGTTTGGCCAGCAAGAGATGTAACGACAACAACAAAATTATGAGACATTTGTCTTGAGCTGCCTTCTTTACAACTCCAAAACCTGGACAATACCATATACATGCCACTGTTAACTATAATGAGGGCACTGTGTCTCAAAAATCATGAATGTGGGGCCAGAGGGATGGCTTAGTAGTTAAGAGCATTAGTTGCCTCTTCAGAAGACATGGGTTCAATTCTTAGCACTGTGCATGGCAGCTGACAACCATCTATTAACCCCTTCTGGCTTCTGCAAGTACTGCAGGCACACATGGCACATATACAAGCATACAGGCAAAACATTTGCAAACATAAAGTAAAGATAGCTATTTTAAAAGTAACAGAACAGGGCTAGGATGAGCCCAGAAGTGGAGAGCTTACCTAGCAGCTGGCCGGTGTGAAGCCCTAAGTTCTGCCACAGCACTCCTAGTGTTCGTGTATCCAGATGACTCTGCTAGGCCAGGGCACAGACGTTAAGTCATTCCAAGCAAGAAGAGGCAGTATGAGAGGACATCTTTACTGAAGGAGCCGAGAAAAGAAAGGAACTGTGACCCAAGCTAGTTTGGGGGCACGTAAATTCAGAGTCTACCTCTTTCTGTCTCCACCCCCTCTCTTGTCATTGTATTTTCTGGGTTTTTATAAAGAACACCATTGCTTCTAAACTCTAAAAGACCAGGAACAGGCTTTACCTACTAAGAATAAACTCCAGTCTTCACAGCCCAAGTACTCAGGATCTTCCCTGCCTTTGTGGAGTTTCACATTTGGCAAAGTCAGGGACAGGAACACTGGAGAGATAGAGCTTCCTAGGTCAGACCACAGAACCCATGGGCCTCCGAGGCCTCTGTAGTATTTGCCCTTCCATGCCATTTTCCTCACCAGTTTACCAGGGAAGTTTTCAAATACGGCAAAGCTGAAAGGATTGCACAGTGGCTACATCTACCCACTGTCTCATGCCAACTAACGCCAGTGCCCTGGATCTGCCGTCTGTCCTGCCCACCAGCAATCCACTCTGCAACTCTTATAAAGAAAACATTTAATTGGGGTGGCTTATGTTTTCAGAGGTTCAGTCCATGATCATCATGGTGGGGAGCCTGGCAGCGTGCAGGCAGATGCGGTGCTGGCCACATCTTGATCAGAAGGCAGCAGGAAATGGTCTGTGACACTGGGCGGTATCTTGAGCATAGGAAACCGTAAAGCCCACCCCCACAGTGACACACTTCCTCCAACAAGGCCATATCCACTCCAAAAAAAAGCCACACCTCCTAATAGTGCCACTCCCTATGAGATTATGGAGGCCAATTACATTCAAACCACCATACAGGGTCTCAGTGTGTCACCCTGGCTACATAGTCCAGGTTGACCTCAAACTCACAAAAATCCCCCTGCCTCTGCCTCCAGAATGCTGGGATTAAAGCTTCTGATTGTAAATTTATTGGCTTAAAAGACACCTGTAATAATAAAGTACACTTCTGGTATACCTGGGAGGACATTTCCAAAGAGGATTAGATTTTAGGGATTATCTATGGCTTAATGCCTTGATAGATTCAAATTATTAACCGACTATTGGGAGGGGTGGACCGTGATCAGAAGAAAGGGGTTGCTGGAGGCTTGCCCTTGGAGCCTCTCCTGGCGCTGAACCCTTTCTGTCACGCCCTGCTTCCTGCCTGCCTGCCATGAGGTGAGCAGCTTTCCCCCACGGTGCCCTGCCCCTTTGAGCTCCGCCACTCCGCAGGCATGAGAACAGTGGAGCCGGCAACCCTGAGCTGAAACCTCTGAAATCGTGATCAAGGCCCCATTGCCCCTTACACTGTTTCTCTTTGAGTTCTCATCACAAAAAGAAGCTCGCACACAGCAGCATAATGGCCTTCTCCTTTGCTTCGTATTTCCTCTCAGCTTTGCCCACAAAATTTTATATTAATATGATAAATGTTATGGCTGAAAATATTTTGTGTGTGTGCGTGCTGTGGTTGGGATGTGGTTTGAGAGACCGCCTATGACGAAATTTCATTTCCGTCGTAAGGTATCAGGAGGGTTTTAATCCACTGTGGAAATATAGAGAGAGGTTGGGATCACATGAGGTCATACGGGTGAAACCCCATTGTTGAATCCTGGTGGTTTTATAGGAAGAGAGAGAGAATCCAGAAAATACAGGCCAACACATATGCATGCACACATATATGCCAGTGTGTGTACACATACATCTATATGACACTCTATCTTAGTCACTGTTCTGTTGCTGTGTAGAGACACCAGGACCAAGGCAGCTCTTACAAAAGAAAGCCTTTAACTGGGGACTTGCTAACAGTTTCAGAGATTCAGCCCACTGACATCATGGTGGGAAGCATGGCTGCGTGCAGGCAGGTGCTGGGGCAGTAGCTGAGAGCTACATCAGGATCAGTAGAGAGAGCAACGCTAGGCCTAGCGTGGGCCTTTGAAACCTCAAAGGTCACCCTCGGTGACACACTTCCTCCAACAGGGCCACATCTCTTAATCCTTCTCAAATAGTGCCACTCCCTGGTGGCTAAGCATTCCGCTATATGGGGGCCATTTTTATTCAAACCACACATAGTCCCCTGCCTCTTGCCATGCGTGTTAGTTGTTCAACCCACACATACTCCCCTGCCTCTTGCCATGAGTGTTAGTTGTTCAACCCACACATACTCCCCTGCCTCTTGCTATGCGTGTTAGTTGTTCAAACCACACATACTCCCCTGCCTCTTGCCATGCGTGTTAGGTTGTTCTTTATTGCTGTTGCCAAACCGCCCTCCAGAAGCGATACAGGAGGGGAAGGTTTGTTTAGGCTCACAGTCTCAAAAGTTCACCAAGACTGCCGTGATAGAGCATACAGAGTAGAGTGGCCAGCTCCTGGTGGTGGGAGGGTTGCTGCAGCAATGTATTGCTCACTAGGAGGCTGGCAGGAAGCAAAGCCAGAACCACAGTTGAGTTCAGCTTTCAAAAGCTGGCCTCATCACCCACACATCGCCTGGTCTTCAGAAGAGCGCCACTGGCTGGGGACCAAGCTTTGAAGCAGGAGCCCGGTGGGGTGTGTCAGATTTGAACCCTGGGCACTGACAGCACCACTGGGTGCTACCCTTCAGTCTTGGACCTCCAGAGCCAATTGAAGACTCGTGTAGCTCAGTAAATGCTCACCCAGCATGCACAAAACCCTGAGTTCAACACTAACATTAAGCTAACCCAATTGCTGTGTTATTATCTGCAACAGAAACTTGAGACATGAAGGATCTAGTGTGTAAATTAAAAGATCACTTTCATCACCTTTTACTCTTTTCTTCCTAAAGATCATTATCTTTACCGGGTTTAGTCATCACACCAATTTCTGCCCTCAACTCATCAAAACCGTGGGCTCAGATATAAAAATTTATTAGGCATTTTGATAAAAAGTGTTGCAAAAATAAATAAAATTTGTGATCTGTTTTGCAGAAAGAACAAACAAAAACATGCTACGCACAGCAAGATATGGCAGCTCACGCCTGCGATGCCAGCACCAGGGAGACTGAGGCAGATTCCAAGTTTGAAGCTGGTCTGGGCTACATAGTGAGAGACCGTCAAAAAGTAAATAGCAATCAAACACCAAATAATAGTTTTTTTTTAAAAAAAAAAAAAAAAGCACACAGAAAAGCAAAGTTCCCTTGTCATGGCAGCCCTGGGTAAAAGGAGTCCTTTTATCTCTAAAACGCTTTTCCACTGAATTTCTCAAAGATGCCAGGCCCAGCAATGCATGATGGCTCAGGTCTTTAATGTCAGCACTTGGGAGGCAGAGGCCGATGAATCTCTACGAGTTCAAGGCCAACCTGGTCTACATAGTGAGCTCCAGGCTGCCAGGCTACACAGCGAAACCTTGTCTAATACATGCATACAGCCCAATTACCCGCCCACTTTGGGGTTTAAATGGTGTGAGCACTAAGCAACTTTCTTCATACAAACAAGCACACAGAAACAAAGGGAGCTTTGTCACAGCAAGTTACAAAACATACAGAGCTCCATTATCAGACAGGATGGGAATAGTCAGCTGACGGGCAAGGCTACCAGCCACGCAGCCTCTGTGCCTGTCCAAGAAGGGCTTTGTTTTGCAACCATGCGACTGCAGGTGGGAATCTGAGTGTAAAAGACAGAGCAGAATGTGAGTGGCAAATATGGACCACTCAAGTCGGCCAGCCTGGACCCTTGCAAACCTCCGCAGTGGTCATGAAACAAAGGCGAGTAATGCCCCGTATCGCCACCAGAGAGCGCCGCGCCACCAAAAGCACTCAGGCAATGAGGGCACTCCTCTTTTTGCCGCTACCGAGCCCAATCCTCTGGAGAACTTGAGCCAGGTTACAGCTCCGAGTCAGTCCCGACCCACAGCCTTGTCTCATCTGCTCCACCCTGGGGCAAAGGCTCCACCCTGGGGCAAAACCGCTGGATCTGCGTCCTGGTGGCGTCAGGATGCCTGGAAATTCTGGCCTGGTGATTCTTTCTTTAATCGTACTTGATCCCATCCCTGAACAAGCAGGTATCCTGCTGGAACCCGATTTGAAAAGGACCCAGGATGAGGGGCCACTAGGGACACAGACAGGTTCCTCCTTCTGAGGGCTGCAGAACCCATGCTCCAAGGGCATGACCACTGTCTGAAAGGGGAGTGAGAAAAGAAGGGTAGCGCTTGCCCAGCATACACAAAGCAACGGATTCCATCCCTAGCAACAAGAAAAAAAGGAGGGGCTCCCGGGTTCACAACCCTCACCTAAGGATGGCCACATCCAAAGCAAACTTGGTAGGAGTTGTGTGTCCAGCTGCTGTGGGATCAGAAGTGCCATAGGCCCGCTATATAGCATATGCTGATGCTGGGTGGCTCAGGGCCAAAGACTGGAGCTCTGGCATGGCTCACCTGGCCCTGGAGCTGCTTTACCTCTCTGGGCTTCTGTTTGCCCATCTGCAGGGCAGGAGTGTTGGTGACTGAGCGGGAAGAGTGAGCTGTCTGTGTACCCTCAATCTGGCAGGCGTCCTCGAGGTACTGACATAGATCCCATGCCCAGAATGCAGCACTCTCCTTCCCGTCCCCCAAGCCCAGGACATTAGCCAGGAGGCCCTGGGCTCCCATTTGCTGCACTGTAGGCGATGTCACTCCCAGCCTGTTGAGTGCCACCAGGCTGAGTCCATGATCCATCTTGCCTGCAGCTCCTGGCAGTGTCAACTGCAGCTGCAGGAAGGGGCCCCATTCGAGGAATTGTCAGTCTTTGCCCTGAGAGCTTGGCTAGATGCCTAACCTGACCTCCTTCCAGCCACTGGGCATTTTCTGGCTGCTGATGAGCTCTGTTCCTTCCCCCCCCAGCCTAGGTGGAAACTAACAAGGAAATGACTATCAGGGTCCATGGACCCTCACAATTAAGTCTCAGTGTAGACATGGGAATTGGAGGCTTTGGGTCTCTGGGTACCATCATGGATAGAAGAGGCTAATATCAACTAGGGCCAGGGATGTCCCCGTACTGATGTGGGTAACCAGGCATAGCTTTGAGGCTCAAGCTCAGGGGAAAGGGCCCTATGGTTGGAAGATGCTAGTCAGCTGAGCAGTTACAGGGATTGACACCGTGGACCCCAGCTTACCCAAGAGGACTCTTCTGGGCCTCCAGGATCTCAGCTCCAGCCAATAGCTGGGCAACTCCAAGATGGTGGGATCTGTTGTAGATGGAGGCTATGGGATTCTGGAAACGGTTGACCAAGGCTGTGGTGGGCAGGTAGAGATGGGCCCAGCTTCCGTGAGCTCTGGCCCTTTATCATGCTTGGCATTCAAGAGCTCCGAGAGAAGCCAGCATAGTGCTGCTCAGAAGCAGTAGGCCAGGGGTAAGGACCAGAGGCAAGCAGGACTTAGGGATACCTAGCCAGCCATGCTTCACTCTCCCGTGATGTTCTGTGGCCTCGGGTCCCATAGCAACTTTCCTCTCAGCACATTGAGGAGCTGTCTGAGTCACATTCCCCAGCCCTGAAGGGCAGGAGCCTAGGGCCTCTCATTCTTTCCAGTGTTTGCTTCAGCCTAGCCTTCCCATGGGATGTGAAGTGTGCATATCTCATTGTGATTTTGATTTTCACTTCCTACATGCTGAACATCCTTCATGGACTTGGGCCATTCATGCATCCTTTTTGAAGAAATGCCATCTTTTTGTCCATTTTTCTCCCTTTGGCTGCTGCTGCAACCTTTCTTCTCCTCCTCCTTCTCTTCATCCTCTTCCTTCCTTTTGAAATGGAGTCTTACAGCCTAGGTTCTCCTAAAAATCGCTATTTAGTCCAGGCTGGTGCCACACTAACGGCAACCCTCCTGCCTCAGTCTCCCAGGTGCTGGGAAACACCAGCCCTGGCTTCTTTCATTTTATTTTTCAGATTTATATGTTTTATGCATGTGAGCGTTTTCACGCATGTATATGTGTACATCATGTGCATGCCTGGTGCCCACGGAGGTCAGAAAAGGGCAACAGATCTCCTGAAACTGGAGTCACATATGGTTGTGAGCCATCATGTGGGTTCTGGTAACTAAACCCCAGTCCTCTACAAGAGCAACAAGTGCTCTATCTGCTGAGCTGTGCCTCTAGTCCTTAATCTTCCTTAAATTTGTATGTTTCTTATTTATTTGTGTGGGAGGGTACACATAGGAGGTCAGAGTATAAACCACCAGTTGATTCTTTCCTTCCGCCATGTGGACCCCAGGGATTGAGTTTAAGATGTTATGTTTGGTGGTAAATACTTTTTACCCACTGAGCCATCTGGACAGCACCTTATTTTTTTTTTAATGTATATAATGTATTTCCAATATAGTCACTCTCCACTGCCCTTTCTCAGCCCCATCCCACTCCCTTTGGGTCCCTTCAAGAAGTCACCACCCTCCTGCACATATGACCTCTTTGTGACAGTTTAGTGTTTCTCACGTGTGTGTGGATGTGGGACTATGTACAAGAGCATGATCCATCAGCTTGACCAATACCTAAGCTCCAGATGCCATTAAGCACAAACAGCTCCTTGGAGCGGAGCCGTGGGAGCCCTCCCCGCCCATGCTGGAATGCTGAGCAGCTTGATCTTGTATAGGTAACTGCAGCTGCCATGGGTCCGTGAATGCGACAGCCATGTGTCCAGAGCAGCGTCCCCAACACTCGTCCCCATCCTTCCAGCTCCCACTCCACCATGTTCCCTGAGTTTGGGGGTGTGGGGGTGACATAGATGTCCCATTCAGGGCTGAGCCCTCAAACGACACTTCTAAATTATGAGTCTGCATTAACTGCTGACCACTGCGGGAAGTTTCTCTGAGCCAGGTTGAGAACAGCGCTAATCTTTTTCATTTCTAAAATGTTTCTCTTCGTCCTCAGCATGGGCCCCGTTCACTCTTCGATCCCTTTATTCTGCTCCCTACAGTGCTTTTATTTATTTATTTGTCTTTTCTAAGTCCTCCTGCTTCCTTTCTAGGTTTTGTTAATTTTCATTTATCTGATAGCCTGTGATGTCATTGCTGTCCTGGTTCACCTCTGTCTTAGTGTTTGAAGAATGACTCTGAGGCTGTGAAGAGAAAGAGGCACACAGACCCAGTACTGCAGACCCAGACCCGGTGCTATAGACCCGGGACTGTAGACCCAGGACTGCAGAGTGACATTTTTTTTGGCAGACTTACAGCCTGCAGCATAGCACTAGGCAACAGCAAGACCAGAGATCTCCATGATGTTGTAAAGAGGGGTCAGTATATATGGCAAGGATGATAGTGACTTCATGCTGTCTGGAATGCACCTGGTTTGCCTTAAGCTGCAGTCTAAACACCAGGTGTGCCTCTGGGGCCAAGGTTAGCTGTAATCCTCCAGTGCGATTCTGATGAGAGCCAGGACTGGCTGTGATTTGTGTGTATGTGTGTTTTATTGTTAAATGGTTACTAGGATAAACGTGAGGAAAGCCGACTGGAGTTCCCCAGGCAACTGTGATAGTTAAGACTACAGCTGTCCACAGTCAAGTCAAGCAGAGCCCTAAGATGGCCTTAATGTTCTGAAGCCAGTTTGGAGCGTCAGGTCCTGTCTCTGTGTGTGGTAGCTGACTTCCCAGACTGCTGTGGCCCTGGACCATGACTTCTGAATCCTGGATTTCTGCTCAGTGGAGTTCTAGCCAACTGGGCTGACCACTTAGGTGGTCTCTAATGTTGATTGGCAGGGAGGATTCTAGTGTTAACCTCTGGGGCTGGATCAGAAAAGGGGCAATCGCATTATAGATGCCATCCCACCATGGGGACACCAAGCATGTTCAAAACAGCCACACTAAGAGATTCCACAGGATACTGCCACTGGAAGTGAGTCCCGTGGTCCTACTGAGCCTTCAGATGACATTGCCCAGTTGCCTAGTAGCCACCAAAGAAGCTGTACCCCAGGCCCCCGTGCAAGCTGCTCTCGGCTTGTTCACAAAAAAACAAGAGAAAACCCAGGGCACTATCAGAAACAACCAGTGCTAGAGTGGTCGTCAGGTGGTCACAGGGACTGGCGCACCTGTGCGAGGGCTCATGGCTGGGAGAGGTGCGTCTGCCCTCCCTGTCCTTGGATGGAGTACCTCCTGGGCAGGCCTGAACGCCAGCAGCTGGTCCGGCTTTCCCAGGGTCTCGACTTCTGTCACATTCCCACAGCTTCTAAATCAGGACTTCTCTGAGGCTCTCTACCCCTCCCCCCCTCCCTCCCTCCTTCCCTAGCCAGCTGTTCTTCAAGCTGTGGCCCACTCAGCGCCCTCGCGCCCTCTAGAGTCTACTGAATTTTGCTTAGCTGCCCACGCCTGTCCCTCCAGCTGGCCCAGGGAGCAGCTGAGGAGTCTAGGAGTCCCCAAGCCACTGAGGCCCCTGGCTCAGAGACTCCAGGACAGAACCAATGGCGTTGCCCTCCAGCCGTTCTGGGAGTGTGGTGTCTCTGCTCATACCGCCCTGTGGGTCCCATGTGGTTTGGCAGGATGGAGCCACGTGCCCCATGTCCTTTTTCTATTCTAGGTGGTACAAGGACTGCAAATGGACTTTCCTTTGGGCTGCCAGCTCACAAAAAAAACAACACAGAGTCTTATTATTAACTATGAAAGCTCAGCCGATACCTTAGGCTTGTTTCTAACTAGCTCTTACAACTTAAATTAACCCATTTCTGTTCATCTATTGCTGTCATGCGGTTTGTGGCTGTTACCTCTCCTTCTGCTTGCTTTGCTTGTTCTCCATCTCTTGGCATCTCTGCCTTCAAATCCTGCCTAGCTATTGGCTGCTTATTAAGTCAGTCCAAGTGACGCATCTTCAAAGTGCACGAAAAGATTGTTCCACAACATCTGCCATGCTTCCGGCCATGTTGATAGTGGACTAAACCTCTGAAACCAAGCAAGCCCAAATGAAGTGCTTTCTTTTCATTCAAGAGTGGCCAAGGTCATGATGTCTCTTCACAGAACACTGAATAAGACAGGGAGAAGGGGGTTTGTTTGGCTTACACTTCCACACCATAGTCTATCATTGAAAGAAGTCAGGACAAGAACTCAAACAGGGCTGGAACCTGCAGGCAGGAGCTGACGCAGAGGCCATGGAGGGGTGCTGCTTACTGGCTTGCTCCCCATGGCTTGCTCGGCTTGCTGCCTTATAGAACCCAGGACCATGCAGCCCAATGGACTGAGCTCTTGCATCTCAGTCAGTAAGAAAATGCTGGATTGAGGTCCCCTCCTTTCAGATGACTCTTAGTCTGTGTAAAGTTGACATAGCCAGGACACACGGATACAAACAATAATAATAAGTGTTTAAAAATACCAATTCATTAAAATTAGCATCTGGGTGCGGTGGCACACACCTATAATTCCAGCTCTCAGGAGGTCGAGGCAAGAAGGCTGAGAGTCCGAGGCCAGTTCGGGCTTGTTACACACAGCACACTCGGCTGTCATTTCCTGCTTGTTAGGATGGATACAGTCAAAAATATCTTAAAATAGATGGGACACTGTTGTGCACACCTTTAACCCCAGAACTCTGGAGGCAGAGGCAGGTGCATCTCTGTGAGTTCAAGTTCAGCCTGGTCTACAGAGCGAGTTCCAGGGTAGCTGGGGCTATACAGCGAGATCCTGTCTCAGAAGAAATCCTAAAATAGCAGGAAAGAGGGATCTCAGAACCTCGTGCCCTGCTCATGGGAATCTTGGTGTGCTGATGGGGAATCTTTGCCAGCCAATTATCTTTAAGAGGTGGGACCAAGTTAGGGTGTGGCTTTCTGGG
Source organism: Ondatra zibethicus (assembly GCA_004026605.1). NCBI lineage: Eukaryota > Metazoa > Chordata > Mammalia > Rodentia > Cricetidae > Ondatra > Ondatra zibethicus. The sequence goes on from PVIU01010987.1 coordinate 30,912, forward strand.
ACCCAGAGAGAAAACTTGCAGCCCAGGTGCTCTCTCTGTGTGGTTCCCTCGCAGCATAGCTGAGCTTGGACTTCTCATTCCTGTTTCCCCTTATAATAAATAAAAATATAATTGTTTTATCTTTTAGCTAGGCTGGCTAGTTATCTCCCAAATCAAGCTAATTTCAACAGTGTGCACCTTCCAGAAAACAGCGTGCCTATTAAAAGTAAGCCACCATGTCAACAAGACAGTAACCTGAAGGAACTGCAGGCAAGGCCCAGGGCAGGAGAGGGGCTCATAGCAGGACAAGAGCTACAGGGACAATGGCTCTGGTTTTCACACAGGAAGGTCACTTCAGTCTAGAGAGGAAGGAAATCCAGTCACACTCTACAACACAGATGAACTTGAGCCCAAATGTTGTGCAAACAAGACTAGACACAAGGACAACTCCCACTCAACTGCAGTTCACGGCACTCCCCTAGAGACAGGAAGAAAGGATGGGTTTGTAGGGCTGAGGGACAGGGCCCCAGATGGGGTGGTACAGAGGGACAGGCAGCCAGTAAGGTTGAGGGACAGGCCACCAGTGGGCCCAAGGAACAGGCAGTCTCTGTGTCCCTTTTTGCCTCCCTCGCCCAAGGTACATTGCTCCCTGGGCAATGACGGCTGCCTCTTGCCCTTCTTAGGTTCTATCTGTCCCTCCAGACCCAGAATCACTCCCAAGAGCACAGGCCCCTAGCTCCCCCTCTGCCAATGCCCCTGTGTCTCTCAGTCTCCAGCCACTCAGGAAGGAGTGGAACGGCAGGAACAGGTCCCCACTTCAGCAAAACTGAAAGAAGGGAGAAGGTGAACTCCGACCTTGGACAACTGTCGCAAATGAAAAGCTTCTTCCCCTCCCTGGGGCACTGGGGCAAGGGGTTAGAAGGGCCAGTACTGTTGAGCCACTATTAATACTGATAATCCCTCATTGCAAACATCCAGGTAACATTAAACTTCCCCATAAATAGGCTATAATCTTGGTGTCTGAGGCTATTTCACTCCTAAGAAAAAAGTGACCTTTCTCTAATACCCTGGATATCTAGTAGAGCTTAAGGCCTTTGGACCAGCGGCCACGCTTTGGACACTCCACACTTCCTTGAGGAAGCCATCTTCAGCATCAGGAGACTCTGGGCCAGGCATCACAAATCCGCTTCTGGTTGACTCTATGATCATTTTCGCCTAGGCTAGGGGGAGAGTATTTCCCCAACTGAGCCAGCGCAGGGGCTTCTCTGATAGGTGGGAGTGTGGTGGACTACGCCAGGATTGATGCAGTTCTCTTTACATAAAAGCCTACCTTGATGGTGCAGTTAGGATTGCCTTCCCGTGGCTCTAGCTGGGAGGCATCCTCATCGCGCTGCCCCTGACGCTGCAACATTAGACCCAGCAGGAAAGGGAGGGCAGAGGAAGACCTCAGGGTGGCGTTACTGACTCCACTTCTGCCGGCTGATCAAGGTCAACACTGACTATGACCTCAGAGCCACGGTGCTCACGCTCAACAGGAGTTAGAGAAGACAGTATAAGCATTGACACACACACCCCAATCTGGTGTTCGTGCCATGCCAGGCACCACACATGCCACCTGACCAGGGCTTCACCGAACTGCCAGTCAATACTGTCTCCATCTAGAAAACTCTAAGGAGACATGGCAACTAAATACCACGTGGGGTTCTTATGGATGAAGAATGAGCTTTAGCTGGCAGCAAGTCACTAGGTTCCTGAGCAAGTGGGGACACTTGCTGCTGATCGCGGGAGGTAAGCCACGCCATTTTGAACCTTCTCTGCAACCTAAAATTACTCTAAACTTCAAAGTCTAATTTTTAAAAGTAGGTTTAGTGTAGAACTTATAGAGCCATTTCTGCAGGACCCAGATGGGAACAAGGCCCTCACTCCTGCATACTTCTGGACCAGGGTGGAGTAAGTTTTCCAGCCAGAGGGCACCATGGGAGGGACATATGGAAGACAGCAGACCCAGCCTGGCTCAGCCAATGCGTTACTGAAGATTTTAGTCTCCTTGTGGGCATGACTATGCAGGCCTGCCTTCCAAGCATTCAGGAAGCAGAGGCAGGAGAATTGCAAACTTGCATACAGCCTGGACTACAAAGCAATCGGAACAGCCTGGTGCGGAAAGTGAGACCCTCACTGCCTCAGGAGGGGCTGTTCTAAAGAGACACTCGCGGCTCCTCCTTTCAGCTGTCCGACTATGAAGCAATAGGCCCCCAGGAATGCCACTCTAAAGGAAGGCAGTGTCTGAAGCCTGGTGTCTGCCAGAAAGCAACTTCACACGGCTCTGACAGCTTGTCAAACCAAGGGAGAGACTGCAGCCAGAGAGTCAGCGATGGGCAGGACCACACCTTGACCAGAACCTCTTAGCTATGCGAACCTCTTGCCCTCTATTTAGACTTCAGCTTCATGTCAGTACCCCAAAGATGGACTTAGGGTGTCACTACACCTCTTTACTTGCTCTTCACAAGTAGCCACATGGAATAAATCTCCCTTCTCTGATTTTCACTGACTTGTCTCTTTAACAAACCACTGTAGACAGATTGACAAGCCCAGCTTGGGGTGGTTTGACCCAAGAACTCCCAAAGTAACTTCCTGTCTTAGGAAATAAAGGAGAGAAAAAGAGATTTTTAGTATTAGCTTTGAAATGCAATAGACAAACCTGTTTCTTTCTTAATTATACTTAGCTGGTTTCAAATTCAATATTAGCTCTCACCTTATGAAAGGGCTGCCAGACCTCTGTGTGTGTGTGTGTGTATGTGCGTGCAAATGCACGTGCATACATGTGTGTATACATGTGTGTGCACAAGTGTGTGTGCATGTGTGTTCATGTATATGTGTGTCTTCGCCAGAGGTTGACCTGAGATGTCTTCTTCAATTACTCTCCACATTATTTATTTATCTATCTACCCATTTATTTATACAGGGTCTTACTAAGTAACTTGTGGCTGGTCTGGAACTCTCTATGTAGATAAGGCTGGCCTTAAACTCACAGAGACCTGCCTGCCTCTGCCTCTCAAGTGCTAAGGTGTGCCACCATGCCTGGCCTCCCCTCTTCTCAATTTAAATCTATTTGCATTTTAAACTTTTTAAATTTGCTTTCTTTGCCAACACGGATTAACTTGACCTTGCAAATCTTAGCATTGGTGAACACTTCCCACTGAGTTTTAAGACTTTCATTTTCTGTAGAGGGCTTGAAGTCCTGTGCTCACAGATAAGCTCTAGAGAAACCAGGACTGTTAACCTCCTGCGCTTATCTCTTCAAGGACGGGTGTCTACCTGCTTTCCCCCTGGAAGGCTGGGAGTGGACGTACTTAATAACCTGGTGGCCTTTGCTGTGTACAAGGCCAGGTCTCACCCAAACCCCCAGAATGTTTATTCCACACTCTCCCTCCTTAGACCTTTGTCTTAGCTTTGTTTCTCCATCCATAGAGCCCATCCTTAGGGGAGATGTCACGTGTAATTTAGAGTCTGGTGACCTCTGCACTGTCTCAGTCAGAGACCACACCGGATCTGAGGCCTCTAAGCTGTGGAACCTATCTTCCTGTAGAGCTCACATGCGCTTTGCAAAAGGGCTTCTATGTCGTCATGCCTTATGCTTTACCGTGCACATGGGATTGAGATCATTGTTACCAGGAAACTTCTTTCCGGAATTGTACTGGACTTAAATATGTTGAAATAGTCAGGTGGTGTGGCGCACACCTTTAATCCCAGCACTCAGGAGGCAGAGGCAGGCAGATCTCTGTGAGTTCAAAGTCAGCCTGGGCTACAAGAGCTAGTTTCAGGACAACTAGGGCTACACAGAGAAACCCTGTCTCGAAAAACCTATATATATATTTATCATATGTCTGAAATAAACTGGCTGGGGTCAGAGGTCTGAACCAGCACCAGCTAAGTTGTACTAAGCCAGGCTTCCTCTTGCCTTGCTCGCTTTGCTTTCCTGCCAGTCATGACATTTGTAGCCCCCACAATTTCCCATCATATCCAGATGGCACAGAGCAGTGAAGAGGTTTATCTAAGTCATGTAGAAATGATAGTAGCCCAGAATCAGGACTTCTGCCCTAAAACTCCAGCATCACTTTTAGATTACAATTTCCAAATGCACAAAGATAAATGTCTATATTACACAGGAAATCAATTATTTGAAATACAATTACCAAGGTAATAAAAAGTCTAATTTATTAGACAGTAATAAGTGACCTTTCTCACTAATACATTAATCAAGATCCAGCCCCAGGTCTCAAGGGTCAAAAGCACAAAAAGAAAGCTTCAAGGCAGTACAGTCAGACAGGAAGATGCATACGTGTTCTGCTGGGGTTCCTTCACAGGCTCTGCAGGACCGCACAGCCCTTGGCCTGCGTTAGGCCAGGAGTGATGAAGTAGCACATAGGCTTCCTTCAAGCCCACAAGAAGGAATTCTAGAGATGTTAGTTTAGAGCACTAGGCCAGAGCTTGCCACCTCCATCTCCTGTAACCATGACAACCTAAACAAACCCAGGAGCATCCTACTGTCCATCCTGAGGCTCCCTGCATGAGTGCTTCTTCAAACAAGGCCCCAGGCAGGTTTGTGGGGGTAGCTGTGTGGCTTATTGTGCCAAAGACACTCTTCTTTCATCCTGGTACTGAACAGTGGCTTCTCTGAAGACTTACTCTGAGTCACCTCCTTTTCTCCAGCTCCCTGATACATGGCTGTCTAACTGCTCTGGGAGAAAAGGACCAGGGTACCTGACTTCTATCAGAGACTTCTCATTATTTGGATGCTTTTAGAACTTTCTTTGAGTAGGAAGCATAAGCCATGTCTGGTGTTGTCCTTCCATCTCTGTTTCTCCTTCTGAGCCCTTCCAGTATCCACCACGGACTTAGGGGACAACTTTCCAGTTCCCTACACCCCACCACTTCCCACAGGCTCTGTGCCCTCCAGGGCTTAGGCAGCTCAAGCCCCATTCCTGCTGGCTGGTCTCCATCTAATCTCCCAAGGCTGCTCTGTGGCTGCCCTCCTGATCAACCCGCTTTTAGCTAGCTCCTCCTGCAATCCTGATGACTGGTGTCATTTCAACAGCATCAGACCTGGGGTTTCTCCTTCTCCTTCTCCATTGGCGGTTTCCTCCTTCCTCACTGATACTGCCCTTCTTTGTCTACTTCTTCTCTCCCTTGATTCCATTTCCTCATGCTTACTTTGCTACATTCCATTTGTTTGCTTATCTATCTAACGTGTGTGTGTGTTTGTGTCTGTGTTTCTGTGTGTCTATGTCTGTGTGTCTGTGTCTATGTCTGTGTCTGTATGTGTGTTTCTGTGTGTCTATGTGTCTGTGTCTATGTCTATGTATCTGTGTGTGGTGTGTGTCTGTGTGTCTGTGTCTGTGTTTCTGTGTGTGTATGTCTGTGTCTGTATCTATGTCTGTGTGTCCTGTGTGTTTGTGTGTGTGTTTCTGTGTGTCTATGTGTCTGTGTCTATGTCTGTGTGTGTGTACGTCTATGTGTTTGTATCTATGTCTGTGTGTCCAGTGTGTTTGTGTGTGTTTCTGTGTGTCTATGTGTCTGTGTCTATGTCTGTGTGTCTGTGTCTGTGTGTCTGTGTTTCTGTGTCTGTGTGTGTCTATGTATCTGTGTCTGTGTGTCTGTGTCTCTGTATCTCTGTGTTTGTGTGTGTCTATGTGTCTGTGTCTATGTCTGTTTCCGTGTGTGTCTGTGTCTGTGTCTCTGTCTATTTGTCCACGTGTGTCTGTGTGTCTGTCTATTGCAGTGTCACAGCTTGCATGTGGAAATCAGAGGATGGCTTGCACCTCTCCCTCCGCCGTGTGAGCCAGAGATTGAGCTCAGCTCATTGGGCTGTCAGCGAGCGCCTTTGCCGGCTGAGCAGACGTCTAGCACATCTCATGCTTGCTCTAAGTGCTCGGTTCCTCTACTCCAGGCATGCCACCTCAAGCAGGGACTCGGTTTTGGTTTTTTGTTTTTTTGTTTAATTAGTTGGTTCTGTTTTGCTTTGAGACAGCATTTTACTGTGTATCTCTGGCTGGCCTAGATCTACTGTATAGACCAGGCTGTCCTTGCGCTCACAGAGATCTGCCTACCTCTGCCTCCGAGTGCTGGAGTAAAGGAGTGTGCTGCCACATCCTGTTTGTTTTTGTTGTTGCTGTTTTGATTTGTTTAGAGTAAGGATCTCCTGTAGCCCAAGCTGAGAACTTACCAAAGAGTGGAGAACGACCTTGAACTCCTGACCCTCTGCTTCTACCTCCCAGGGCTGCTCTACCACAAAGGGGGGTGATTTACCCAGGCCTGGCTTTGTGCATATTAGCTAAGCACATGCCCAGTTCTCCAGTTGAGGACTTGATAACACCTATCTACCTGCCCTGGCAGGAGCCCAGGCTCCCTCTACAGGGAGGGTCCAAAGAATGGAGATGCCCAGGATACTGGCTCTGAGAGAACTGATGGACTTGATCTATAGCTAGGAAGGTGTTGGAGGAGGCCACTTGTTCAGTCTGGCCACTTAGCTCTGAAATAATCACACAGAAACTGTATTAATTAAATCACTGCTTGGCCCATTAGCTATAGCTTCTTATTGGCTAACTCTTACAGATTAATTTAACCCATCTCCATTAATTTGTGTATCGCTACATGGCAGTGGCTTACTGGCAAAGATTTGGCATGTCTGACTCTGGTGGGGACTCCATGGCGTACCTATGAATCTGCCCTTCTTTCTCCCAGCATTCAGTTCTGTCTCCCCGCCTTCCTAAGCTCTGCCCTGCTATAGGTCCAAAGCAGTTTCTTTATCCATTAATGGTATCAAGCATACAGAAGGAATCCCACATCAGGAGGTTGCTTAGTGACCCCAAGTCTGCCCTAGGAGCTGTGGACAAAGGAGAGTGACCAAGGACCACTCTTGCCACCTGGGCCAACAGGTGATTACCTGCAGTGGGAGTAGACGATACCTTTGCCTTGTAACTGAATTCTCTGAGATAGTTGTTATAATTTTGCTGGCCTTCTCTGTCAGTACCTTGTCCCTTTAAGAGACAAGCTCCGCCCACTCCCAGTCTCTACTGAAAGCTGGTCTCCTGCTCTTCCCCCCCCACACACTCTCTCTCTCTCCTCTTCTTCTGAGGAGGCAGCTTTCTGTCTCTCTCCCCCTTCCCTTCTTCTCTCTCCCTCTATTTCTCTCTCTTTCTCTTTCTTCTCCCTACTCTTACACCCTCCCAGTGCTCACTAAATACACTCTCCATACCCAAGTTCTTTCTGCATGGCACATCTGTCTGTCCCTTACCCATCACGGTCCCCCACACCAGCAGTGGAACCTACCAGTGTCACTTGCACCATTCATCTCAACAACAGCCACCTGAACAGATGAGAAGTCGCTGCCGCCATGTGCAAAGTGCTGAAAGGACAAGAAGGGAAAGAGAAAGAAAGGGGATCTTGCCCCAACGTGGAGCCTGGGCCACCCTCTACACACACACGCACACACGCATGCACGCATGCACGCGCACACTCACGCACACATCTCCACATATTTTCACACAAAGCCTACAGTTCTTTTCTTTCTTTTCTTTTTCTTTTTTCTTTTCTTTTTCTTTTTTGAGACAGGGTTTCTCTGTGTAGCCCTGGCTATCCTGGAACTCACTCTGTAGACCAGGCTAGCCTTGAACTCACAGAGCTCCCCCTGCTTCTGCCTCCCTAGTGCTGGGATTAAAGAGATCCGCCATCATCACCCGATGCCTCTTGGCATTTTCTGCACTCCAGTACTTACAAAGCCAGAGAGAACTCTGGTCAGACATCCCAGCTTAAGAAAGTCCAAGAACTCATTAGCCTAAAAGTTTTTAAATGGTGCAAAATGCAGAGAACCCTCAGTTTTTCGCTGCCTGGGGAATAAGCAGCCTCCCAAGAGGGCATGAATGCCCCCATGTTCTCTACCAGGGGCTGCTGGTCCTTAACCAGAAACAAGATGGGTGTCCTCTCACCTCTTCTGCCGTAGAAAAGACTTCACAGCCTGTTAACACCTGGCTGTGAGCCCTGCAGACTAACCAGGCGGACCAGGCTGGACCAACGGACATGTAGGGAAGGAAGTAGAGTAGGCAGCCCTTTGCTCAGGTTTGTGGATGAACCCTACCCGGGGAATATTACTAGGACCCCGCTGAGTCCAGGTGGCTAGGCCCTTGGGTGTCTGAATCTTGGTACTGTCGAGGCTCCAGACAGGCTGCCTCCTGCCCTGGAGCAGAGACTGGTTACAGGGGCTGTCTAATCACCTCACTGGCTCATGGTGTCCTGTACAGAGGCCAGAGTTCAGCCAGTAGATCAGAAAGAACGGCTTCATGTCCTTACACCCCCACAATGTAAGAGCTCTCTCTTCCACCCCTTGTCCTTATGTCCCCAGGATGTACCAGCTCTCTCCTCCACCCCTTGTTGCATGCCAGACACTTTCTTGGTACAAAGCTGTGGTGTCCTCAGAGCCAGGTGTGATGGTTTCAAAGAAAATGACCTCCACTAGGAGGTGTGGCCTTGTTGATGGAAGAGTGTCCCAGTGGGGTGGGCTTCAAGGTCTCATTGTTCAAGCTTCTCTCAGAGTGACAATCAGTTGACTTCCTGTTGCTTCTGAGTCAAGATGCAGGACTCTCAGCTCCAGCACCACGTCCGCCTGCACGCCACCCTGCTCCTGTCGCGATGATAATGGGCTGAACCTCTGAGACTGTAAGTGAGCCCCTCAATTAAATGTTTTCTTTCATAGTAGTTGTCATGGTCATAGTGTCTGTCTCTTCACAATAATAAAAACCCAAACTAAGACAGAAGTTAGTACCAGGGACTGGGGTATTGTGACAGTCCAGACCATGCTTCTGTTTGTAGTAATGTGGCCTTGGGACTGTGGATTAGAAAAGCAGTTGAATGTAATGGGTGCTGCCTGGTTGCTGTCCTGGGATAGCATGGAAGAGAGCGGTGCTGAGCATGGGTTGATGAACTGGGGTGGGGGGACTGCCTCAAGATGATTCAGAGGAGAATTTTAGTATGCTGCCTAGAGATCATTCTTATGATATTTTGGTGAAAATAGTGGCTGCCTTTGCCTTTGTCCAAAGAGTCTGTCCAAGGCTAAAGTGAATAATTTTGGATTAATTTCATCGGCAGGAGAAATCTCCAAACAGCCTAGTATAACTCTATCCTGTGGTTTTTGGCAGTAGCTCTAATGAAGATTTATAATGAAATGGAACTAAAGAAAAGCTTAGAGTCAAATGTAATGGTGTGTGCCTTTAATCCCGGTATTCGGAGGCAGAGGCAGGCATATCTATTGGTGGCCCTATCAGAGGAGCATCAGGTGGCAACTGAAGTTTACGTCACCTCACCAAGGGGTCAGTCCCTGATGAATGAATCTCAGCTTGGCAAGGGCCCAAGAACATAGAATGTCTTCGCTTCTGCTGTGCCTTCACATGCTTACCGCTGCCGCCATTGTTCCATGGTAACTGGCATGGCGTGAATGGGTGTGGAGAGATCCCCACTGCCTGTAATATAATGTGTTTATCTCATGGAATCATCCAGTTCTACTGGGCATTTTTACCTGTGGATTATTATGAAGATGATTTCTTCTTTTTTTTTTTAAGACTTATTTATTTATTTATTTATTTATTATGTACACAATGTTCTGTCTGCATGTATGCCTGCAGACCAGAAGAGGGCGCCAGATCTCATTACAGATGGTTGTGAGCCACCATGTGGGTGCTGGGAATTGAACTCAGGACCTCTGGAAGAACAGCCAGTGCTCTTAACCCCTGAGCCATCTCTCCAGCCCTGATGATTTCTTCTTAAGATGTACTGTCTAATTGATAATGAAAATGATAGTTTAAGTAGAGTTTGGTGATTAAAAAAAAATAAAACAAGAAAGTCTCACACAGCTAGAATACGTGAGTTTCTATTGAAGGGTCATATAGACTGTGTCTTAGGTTAATGATTAAGAAAAACATTGAGTCCCAGTAGCACAGATAGTTTAAATTTTTCTAATCTTAATGTGTTTACAGGTTTCGGAGTGCATCATAGTACCAAAGCTTTGAAAATAACTTAGACTAACATGTTTTTGACAAATAGCTTTGAGGTGAAAATCCCAACAAGACAATCTAAAGTTTGAGAAAGGCGCACAGTTGAGTGAGGAACTCTTTAAGGTCAGGGAACAAGAACAAAGCAGCCCAATTATTATTGACTAATGTGCCTTTCTTGCTAGGATTGGTTGATGACCAAACATGATGATTAATTCCTTATACCCATTTTTGTCCTCAATCTCTTGATGACTGGGTATGCACCCTAAAGATTTAAAGTAGAGTTCACTGATTGTTTTTCATATCTAGAAGTTTATATTTATGATTCTTTTAAGATTCCTTCTAAGCTGACCTTTCAAGATAAGTAATAAAGTGATTGGTCCTTTCTTTGTAACCACAAAATGAAGCTTGCCAGTAAAAGAATACCTTGCTTGTTTATACGCTGTTAATCTATAATAAGTTGCTTGGAATAATTTGTTTTTCTCCTGTAAAATGTTGGTAAAAATGTTTGCTCGTGTAAGGAAAATGGAAAACATGATGGTTTTTTCTTGTATTCATTGTAATCATTCACTTGAAAAACAGAATGTAGCCACATTGTAATTTTTTTATTGCCTGAAAGAACTTGCTGGGGTATATAAGCGTAAGGGAAAGAATAAATATAGAGTTAAAATGGGTTAGAAGGAAAAGATCAAGAATGAGTTAGGAAGAATTAGAAGGAAACATTAAAAATAAAGATTTTGAAGAATGAGAAGGAAATCTCCAGCAAGATGAACAATAGAGAAAATGGAAAAAGAGTAAAGAAGAGGTCTGAAGAAACCCATCAAGAGAGTGTGGATGTGGGATACTAGCTGAGGAGAGCTCCTAAATGGGAGTGGAACCAGCCCAAGAGAAAGAAGTGTGTAACAGTCAACAAAGCGGAACAGAGCTGGAGATCTGAGGAGCTTTTCAACACAGTTTGCAGTTTGCCCAGCTGGTTTTCGGTCATGCTTTGGTCCAGTATTTCCTCACTGTGCTCCCTTCCCTGTGTTTTGGAATGGTAATGTATATCCTGTGCCATTATATGTTGGAAGCATGTGACCTGCTTTTTGATTTTGATTTTTACAGGGGGTTACAGTTAAGAGACTGCCATGAGTCTCAGAAGAGATTTTGGACTTTGAAACAAGTTTAAGAATGTTATAGACTATTGGGACTTTTGAAGTTAAACTGAGTGCATTTTTTTTCACATTATGATATGGCTATAAGCCTTTGGGGGGGCAGGGAGTAGAATGTGGTGGTTTGAAAGAAAATGACCCCTAGAGGGAGTGGCAGTATTAGGAGGTGTGGCCTTGTTGGAAGAAGTGTATCACAGTGGAGGCAGGCTTTGATACCACTTTTGCTCACGTTTCTCTGAGTGTGACAGTCAGTCAACTTCCATTTGCCTCTGAGTCGAAATGTGGACTCTCAGCTCCAGCACCATGTCTGCCTGAATGCCACCATGCTCCCCATCGTGATGATAACGGACTGAACCTCTGAAACTCTATGCAAACCCCCTCAACTAATATTTTCATTTCTAAGAGTTGCCATGGCCATGGTATCCCTTCATAGAAGTAAAAACCCTAAGTAAGACAGCAGGTAACCTCTGGATGCCACTGAAGCTTGAGGAATGACAGTTTGGGGCCAACCAAGGGCACTGTGGCAAGTCTGCCATGTTCCCAGCACTCATCAAGTTCAAGCACAGAGCTGAGTTGCAAGAAGAGCACAGTTCTGGTATTGCTGTGTGTAGACAGAGGCATGGGGCCTCCAGGAAAGAGTGTGCCAAATCTTGTTCTGGGTCATCTCTCCACTGTGGCACGGGACAGCCACGTGACTCCTTTTGCAGCAGGAGGTTCCCATGCCATGACCTACACAGCATCAGACATGGGGCTTCAAAATCAGAACTGCCAGGGTACTGGATGACACCTGAAAAAGTATTCCCCAAACTGACAATAGTAAAATTGGAGTTCATCAAATTATATACCGAGCAGGACCAGGGCTCACCAGAAAGGACAAAGTAGGCAATGCACATGCCTGAATAGAGGCTGTGAAGAACAGTAGCTGTTACATAGAATGGTTTTTTTCAATTAGTAAAACTCCCTTGATAATAATCAAAATATATTGCATAAAAATCTATTTTCAGTAAGAGAAAGATAGAAAAAATGAAAAAAGTTTGCTATGTATGTGTGATATGGGATGCCCCTCTGTATTCTATGAATACCATTGGTTAATAAAGAAGCTACTTTGAGCCTCTTGCAGTGAAGAATAGGGTAAGGTGGGAATTCTGAGCAGAAGACGTTGAAAAAGAGTAGGCAGAGTCAAGGAAACGTCATGTAGCTGCCCTGCAGGAGACAGGCACCAAACAGAACTTTACCGGGTAGGCCACAGTGGCATGGTGATACACAGATTAATAGAAATGGGTTAATTTAAGATATAAGAGTTAGCCACCTAGGACAGAGAGGGCCTGAGGAAACGAGCTCCACCTGGAGCAGAAGCCAGGAGCAAATCCAGTCCCAGAAGCCAACCCAGTCCCGGGAAACTGGTGGATCAGGATTGAGCCAGCAACCAGACTCAGAGTCAGCGATCTCCACTGGAACCGACTGAACCAGCTACCTAGGACAGAGAGCCAACAAGCTCCACTAGGAGCAGAAGCCAGGAGCAAATCCAGCCCCTGAAGCCAACCCAGTCCTGGGACACTGGCAGAGCAGGATTGAGCCAGCAACCAGATCCAGAGTCAGCGATCTCAACCAGAACAGGAACAGGAGAGTAACTGCTGAGTGAGTGAGCCAGAGCCAGAGACTGCTGAGGGTCCCACATGAATCTGGGACTTTCAAAGGAGTAGACCTAAGCCAGGACCCTAGTGGGTCTGGGCGTGAGTCTAGGACCAACCAGGAACTAGGTCTGAGCTAGGACCTCTGCCAGTCTGCCCATGAGTGAACCTGGGACCTCAGAGGGAATAGGCAGGAACCAGAGAACTCGGCAGGGCCAGGCATGAGTCTGGGTCCTCAGAGGGAATAGGCCTGAGCCAGGACCTCTGTGGGTCCAGGCATTGGTCTGGGACATCAAAGGTAATAGGCAGGAACCTGGAACCTCTGTGGGTCTGAGCATGAGTCTGCAACCTTTGAGGGAGTAAGCAGGTCCTCTGCAATTCCGGGTACACCCAATCCTGGGTCCTCCGAGGCAGTAGACAGGAGATAAAAAACCTTTCCAGGTCCAACTCCAACCCAGGGACTTTTGCAGGAGGGGTTCCAGACCAGGATTTACAGAACAGGGCAAAGTCGCAACCTAGGCCAAAGTAGGCCTGAGACAGCAAACTCCAAGGGAGCAGAGCAAAGCACAGGAGCACTGAGCTATCTCCAGGAACACGGAGTAACCAACGGGGTAACTAGAACTGTGACAATGACTGTACCACGAGGAACAACCATCTGAGCTTTGGATTCACTGGTACCTAGAAGATTATTCAACAGAATCTCAGACAGCCACAACCACACCTATTAGAGGAAATGATGCATAGAAAAGGTAAGGACACATGCAACACTGCAAAGAGCAACATAACACCAGTAAAACCTAAACACCCTAAAACAGCAAGACCTGAACAACCAAATATGGATGAACCAGAAGAAAATGCCCTAAAAAATAACTTCAAGAGAATGTTTGAAACTCTAAAAGAGGAAATGAGAAATTCCCTTAAAGAAATAGAGGAAAAGACAAACAAAAAATTGGAAGACATCAGCAAATCACTTTAAGAAAACCAAGAAAAAGAAATCAAACATATGAAAGAAACTATTAAGGACTTGAAAACTGAAATAGAAGCAATAAAAAAAAAAACACAAACCAAGGGGATTATAGAAACAGAAATCAAGAGAAAACAATCAGGAACCACAAACGCAAGCATGAACAGCAGATTTACAAGAGATGGAAGAGAGAATCTTAAGTGCTGAAGATACAATAGAGGAAATAGACTTATCAGTTAAAGAAAGCATTAAATCTAACAAGAGCTTAACCCAAAATATCCGGGAAATATAGGACACCATGAAAAAGCCAAATCTAAGAATAATAGGTTTAGAAGGAGAAAAAGTTCAACTCAAAAGCACAGAAAACATATTTAACAAAATCATAGAAGAAAACTTTCCCAACCTAAGGAAAGATATGCCTATAAAGATGCAAGAAGCTTACAGAACACTAAATAGACTGGATCCAAATAAAAGTCCTCTCGCCACATAATAATCAAAACACTAAACATTCAGAGTAAAGAAAGAATATTAAGAGCTGCAAAGAAAAAAAGACCAAGTAACATACAATGGTAGAATATCAGAATTATACCTGACTTCTCATTGGAGAATATAAAAGCCAGAAGGTCGTAGTCAGACATTAAGAGACAATGGATGCCAGCCCAGACTACTATACCCAGCAAAACTGTCAATCTCCATGGAAGGACAAAACAAGATATTCCATGACAAATCTAGATTTCACCAATACCTAGCCACAAACCCAGCCCTACACAAAAGCTAGAAGGAAAACTCCAACCCAAGGAAGTTGGCTACACCAACAAAAACATAGAAAATTGATGGTCTCATAGCAGCAAATCCCAAAGAAGGGAAAAACATACAAATTAACATCACCAACAATGAAAACTAAATTAACAGGAGATAGCAATCACTGGTCATTAATATCCCTTAATGTAAATGGACTCAACTCACCTATAAAAAGGCACAGGTTAACAGATTGAATACGAAAACAGAATCCATCCTTCTTCTGCATACAAGAAACACATCTCAACCTCAAAGACAGACATTGTCTCAGAGTAAAGGGTTAGGAAAAAATATACCAATCAAATGGACCTAAGAAACAAGTGGGTGTAGCTATCCTAATATCTAACAAAATAGACTACAAGCTAAAATCAGTCAAAAGAGACAAAGAAGGTCATTTCATATTAATCACAGGAAAAATCCATCAAGAGGAAATTTCAATACTGAACATCTATGCCCCAAATACAAGGGCACCCTCATACGTAAAAGAAACAGTTCTGGAGCTTAAATCATACATTAAACTCCACATGATAATAGTGGGAGACTTCAACACTCCCCTCTCACCACTGGACAAGTCAATCAGACAAAAAAATGAACAGAGAAATAAGAGAACTAACAGATGTTATGACTCAAATGGTCTTAACAGACTCTATAGAATATTCCATCCAAGCTGGGCAGTGGTGGTGCACGCCTTTAATCCCAGCACTCGGGAGGCAGAGGCAGGTGGATCTCTGTGAGTTTGAGACCAGCCTGGTCTACAGAGCAAGTTTCAGAACAAGCTCTAAAGCCACAGAGAAACTCTGTCTCAAAAACCAAAAAAGAATATTCCATCCAAACAGAAAAGAATATACATTCTTCTCAGCATCTCATGGAACCTTCTCAAAAATTGACTACATACTCGGTAACAAAACAAACCTCAACAAATACAAAAAAATTGGAGTAGCTCAATGTACCTTATCAGATCACCATGGTATAAAACTAGAAGTCCAGCAATACTAATTCCAGAAAGCCCACAAACACATGGAAATTAAATAATGCTCACTTGAATCATCAAGGTGAAGGAAGAAATAAAGGGAGAAATTAAAGACTTTCTAAAATTCAATGAAAATGACCACACAACATACCCAAATTTATGGGACACAATGAAAGCAGTGTTAAGAGGAAAGTTCATTGTACTAAACGCCTACATAAAGAAGCTGGGAAAATCCCACACTAGTGAATTAACAGAACATTTGAAAACTTTACAACAAAAAGAAGCAAACTCACCTAAGATAACTAGATGGCAAGAAATAATCAAGTGAGAACTGAAATCAACAAAATAGAAACAAAGAAAACAATACAAAGAATCAATGAGACAAAGAGTTGGTTCTATGACAAAAGCAACAAAATATACAAACCTTTATCCAAACTAACCAAAAGGCGGAGAGAGAATATACAAATCAACAAAATCAGAAATGAAAAGGGGGACATAACAACAGACACAGAGGAAATACAGAGAATCATCAGGTCATATTTCAAAACCTCTACTCCACAAAATTGAAAAACATAAAGAAAATGAACAACTTTTTGGATAAATATCACTTACCAAAATTAAATCAAGACCAGATAAGCAAATTAAACAGACCTATAACTGCTGAAGAAATAGAAACAGTCATCAAAAGTATCCCAACAAAAAATGCCCAGGACCAGATGGTTTCAGCTCAGAATTCTACAAGACTTTCAAAGAAGAACTAATACCAATACTCCTCAAATTATTCCACACAATAGAAACAGAAGGAACATTGCCAAACTCTTTTTATGAGGCTACAATTACCCTGATACCCAAACCACAGAAAGACATTACTAAGAAAGAGAATTACAGACCAATTTCACTCATGAACATTGATGCAGAAATACTAAATAAAATACTGGAAATCGAATCCAAGAACACATCAGAACCATCATCCACCGTGAACAACTCGGCTTCATCCCAGAGATGCAGGGATGGTTCAACATATGAAAATCTGTCAATGTAATCCACCATATAAACAAACTGAAAAATAAAAACCACATGATCATCTCATTAGATGCCAAAAAAGCCTTTGACAAAATACAACATCCCTTCATGATAAAGGTCTTGGAAAGAGCAGGGAAACAAGGAACATACATAAACATAATAACAGCAAGCCAACAGCCAACATCAAACTAAAGGGAGAGAAACTCCCAGCAATTCCAGTGAAATCGGGAACAAGACAAGGTTGTCCACTCTCTCCATATCCATTCAATATAGTTCTTAAGGTCCTAGATAGAGCAATAAGACACCAAAAGGTGATCAAGGGGATCTAAATCGGAAAAGAAGTCAAACTCTCACTGTTTGCTGATGATATGATAGTTTACATAAGCAATCTCAAAAATTTTACCAAGGAACTTCTACAACTCATAGACACTTTCAGTAATGTAGCAGAATACAAAATTAACTAAAAAAAAAAATAAGTAGCCCTCCTGTACACAGATGATAAAAAGACTGGGGAAGAAATCAGAGAATCAACACCATTCACAAATAGCATAAAATATCTCAGAGTAACTCTAAACAAACAAGTGGAGGACTTGTATGACAAGAACTTTAAATCTTTGAAGAAAGAAATTGAAGAAGACACCAGAAAGTGGAAAGATCTCCCGTGCTACAGTAAAAATGGCAATCTTAGGAAAAGCAGTCTATAGATCCAACACAATGCCCATCAAAATCCCAGCAAAATTCTTCAAAGATCTCTTAAGAAACAGGACTCAACTTCATATGGAAAAGCAAAAAACCCAGGATAGCCAAAACAATCCTGTACAATAAAAGAACTTCTGGAGGCATCACAATCCCTGATTTCAAACTCTACTACAGAGCTACAGTACTGAAAACAGCCTGGTATTGGCATAAGAACAGATAGGAGGACGAATGGAACCTAATCAAAGACCCGGATATCAATCCACACATCTTTGAACAAATTTTTGACAAAGAAGCAAAAAATATCAATGGAAAAAAAGAAAGCATATTTAACAAGTGGTGCTGGCATAACTAGATATCAACATGTAGAAGAATAAAAATAGACCCATATCTATCACCATGCACAAAACTCAAGTCCAAATGGATCAAAGACCTCAACATAAAGCCAGCCACACTGAACCTTATAGAAGAGAAAGTGGGAAGTATACTTGAACGCATTGGTACAGGGAACCACTTCCTAAATATAACCCCAGCAACACAGACACTGAGAGAAACAATTAATAAATGGGATCTCCTGAAACTGAAAAGCTTCTGTAAAGCAAAGGACATGGTCAACAAGACAAAACGACAGCCTACAGAATGGAAAAAGATCTTCATCAACCCTACATCAGACAGAAGTCTGATCTCCAAAATATACAAAGAACTCAAGAATTGGTCACCAAAAGAACACATAATCCAATAAAAAAAAATGGAGTACAGACCTAAACAGAGAACTCTCAACAGAGGAACCTAAAATGGCTGAAAGACACTTAAGGAAGTGTTCATCATCCTTAGTCATCAGAGAAATGCAAATCAAAACAACTCTGAGATTCCATCTTACACCTGTAAGAATGGCCAAGATCAAAAACACTGATGACAACTTATGCTGGAGAGGTTGTGGGGAAAAGGGAACACCTCTGCATTGCTGGTGGGAATGCAAGCTGGAACAACCCCTTTGGATGTCAGTGTGGTGATTTTTCAGAAAATTAGGAAACAACCTTCCTCAAGACCCAGTAATACCACTTTTGGGCATATATCCAAAGGATGCTCAATCATGCCAAAAGGACACGTGCTCAACTATATTCATAGCAGCTTTGTTTGTCATAGCCAGAACCTGGAAACAACCTAAATACCCCTCGATCGAAGAATGGATAAGGAAAATGTGGTACATTTACACAATGGAGTACTACACAGCAGAAAAAAATAATGACAGCTTGAATTTTGCAGGAAAATGGATGGATCTAGAAAACAATATTTTGAGTGAGGTAATCCAGACACAGAAAGACCATTATCATATGTACTCACTCATAGGTGGTTTGTAAACACAAAGCAAAGAAAACCAGCCTACAAACCACAATCCCAGAGAACTTAGACAACAATGCAAACATTAAGAGAGACTTACATAGATCTAATCTACATGGGAAGTAGAAAGTATAAAAAGACAAGATCCCCTGAGTAAATTGGGAGCATGGGGACATTGGGGGAGGATTGAAAGGGGAAGGGGAGAGGCAGGGAGGGGAGCAGAGAAAAATGTAGAGCTCAATAAAAATCAATAAAAAAAAGAGTTAGCAAAAAATATGCCTTAGCTAATAGGCCAAGCAGTGTTTTAATTAATACAGTTTTTGTTTGATTATTTTGGATCTGGGCAGCCAGAAGTGAATGAGCAGTCTCTGCCTACAACCTGACATTAACATGGGCAACAACAGCTACGTAAAACCTGAGAGAGCTTGGAAAGGATTTCTACACACAAAAAAACAGTTAACACAGAATTTTTTTCCCAAAAGGGCTCTGTTTGCTGGTGGCAAGTAGGAGCACCATGGCCCCTTTAAGAGAAGGTTTAATGACTCAGCATAAGAAACAGTGGTGTGCTGCCAGCACGAACTCTGGCTCTTTCAGGAGGCCAAGCACTTGAGTTGGGTTTGTTAGCAGAGTGCTACAACTTGCTTAATGGCAACATAGACCCACTGTGTGCCTGGAAATGGGGCTGTGAGCGTGGCTCCCAGAGGTGGTACTGATCATGCTTCCTCCTTGTTGGACTGGGCAGAGCCAAAAGGCAAAGCTGCCCTAGTTCTAGACATTGCTGCTTAGCATTTTAAAAAGCACTCCTGGACAGAGAATTTCAGACACTCAATAGGACAGATTCAGACATAAAAGAACTCTAAAGGAGGCACAGTGTGTTTAAAAAATGTACGTAGGCTTGGGAGAGAGAAGAAGTAGATTATAGAGAATTATAAAAAGAAGTAAATCATTTAAAAAAATAAAACAAAGTCTTTAAAGAGACAAGAATACAGACAGTCATAGATTAAAGGAGTAAAGAAAAATAAGCCACGTAAAGATGGAATATACACAGAAAGTCTGGTTATGTATACTGTTGTGTTTTCTTTGAATTTTCGACTGTGAATGACCTAAGTACAGAGAGACATTTCATTGTATGGGCTGCTAAGATAAAGCAACATATATATTTTAAAGGTATCTTGACTTCAAAATTTAGGCCTAAGGATATGTTAATTTGAAAAAGAGGTTCTGCTTTTGTTTCCACAGAAGATGTGAACCTGTGGATTCCTTCCAAGCTAATGTGGTTTGATGGGACAAGACCCCCTGAAAGGTCCATGGACCCTAAAAAATACTTTGCTCAACAAAAAGCAGGATGCAGTTTGGAGAGAACTATGCCCAAATTCCCAAATGTTGTTTATAAATGTTTGTTTACATTTAAAGGGGGATATGCTATAGAGATGAATACTTTGCACTGGTATGGGTCTTGGTCTATTGATAAAAATTTAAGGTCAATTTTGTTACATGTATATTTCTTCTCTTGATTAAGGTACTGTGTTTGTGCAGCTCATTTAAAAATATAATGTATAATTAAAAATACAGGTTGATAGATAGTCATCTATAATAGTCAAGCTTGTAGTCATGTTAGGTTTTTGGAGGAGAAGCCATGTAGCCCCGCCAAAGACAGATGCTGGAACTTTACCTGGTAAGTCACAGCCTCGTGGTGATACACAGATTAATGGTGATGGGTTAATTTAAGATATGAGTTAGTCAGAAATATGCTTGAGCTATTGGCCAAACAGCATTGCAAATAATATGGTTTCTGAGTGATTATTTCAGGAGACTGGGTGGCCAGGAAATGAACAAGCAGCCTTCTACAACAGTTTTCTAAATGTACAGAGATATATTTCAGATGAATAGGTATTCTTCAAACCTCTCAAAGACTAATACAATATGGCATTCAAAATGTTTTAAGAACTTAGGTCTTTTCATGATAATGAGACACATCTGCTCCTGGCAGCACCAATCTACTTCAAGAGGAGGATGGGCACTGAAAAGGCTCCTCATGGAGTTTGTTAGCCATTTGGGCAGGAAACTGTTCTTGCCTGGACTGCTTGATGTTATGCTGTATGAACTGGACATGAATGATCCATAGAAAAATGACTGCTGAACTTGCCTAAAGGTGAGACAGTACTTTGGGGTTCCTGCTTCATGAAAGAGTCTGCCAGACATTCTGCAGGACACAGAAGAAAGTGACTGACAAACTGCCAATATAGGTGGAACTGTCTTTGAAATTTCCTGCTTCATGGAAAAGTCTGCCAGATACTATGGCCCTGTAGACTGAAGATGGGTGTCCCAATGTTACAGAAGAACTTTGGGTGACTGTCCAATCAGCAAGATGTTTCTGTCAATTTTAGAGTTTTGGAAGTTGCTTACAATGCACTTCCTGTTTATTTATGTAATATTATATCCTTCTGGAGTCTTTGATGGAGTTAAAGAATAGACAGTTTTTTTTAATATTTATTTATTTATTTATTATTTGTACAGTGTTCGGCCTGCATGTATTCCCGCAGGCCAGAATAGGGCACCAGCTCTCATCATAGATGGTTGTGAACCACCATGTGGTTGCTGGGAATTGAACTCAGGACCTTTGGAAGAGCAGGCAGTGCTCTTAACCACTGAGCCATCTCTCCAGCCCAGAGAATAGACAGTTATATTTATAGTTTTCCTTAGTTATGATAAAAGATAAAGTAGATATAAATATTGTAACTATAATTCTTGCTTGATAACTATTTTGTTATATGTAATCTTTCTATGTTAAAGTTAAAACCTTCCTTTTTATTTACAGAAAAGGGGAGGTGATGTGGGATTCCCCTCTGTATGCTGTGAATACCATTGGTTAATAAAGAATCTGCTTTGGGCCTATTGCAGTGCAGAACAGGGCAAGGCAGGAATTCCAAGCAGATAGATGTAGAGAGAGGATAGGCAGAGTCAATGAGATGCCATGTAGCTGCCTCAGGAAACAGATGCCAGATGGAACTTTACCCAGTAAGCCACAGCCATATGGCGATACACAGATTAATAGAAATGGGTTAATTTAATATATAAGAGTTAGCCAAAAATATGCCTATGCTAATAGGCCAAGCAGTGTTTTAGTTAATATAGTTTCTGTGTGCTTATTTCAGGTCCGGACAGTTGGGAACAAATGAGCAGTCTCTACCTACATATGTGTGCACAGCAATTTTGGGGGACTTTTGTTCAGATTGTAGATAATGAATTCTTCCAAGCCAGGCATGATGGTGAACTCCTTTAACTCCAGCACTCAGGAAACAGAGGCAGATAGATCTCTGTGAGTTTGAGACCCGGTTTACATAGAGAATTTTAGGTCAGTCAGAGCTACATAGTGAGATCCTACCTCAAAATAAACAAATAGCAAAAAGGAGCTCTTTCCAATCAGTAAGAAAAGGGCAGACAATCAAAGAGAAATGGACTGAAGAACCAGAAAACACTGTATGAGGACAGCTCGGAGATCAGTGGATATACTGGAAGGCACCATGAAATGTGAATTAGAACCTCAGTGTGATCTCAGCTAGACTGGTCAGTATGGAGAAAGGGTCATTTTTAGTTATTTACAAGGACACAGAAAAACAGGGCTCCTTGTGTTGCTGATGACTAATGGTATATCCACAATGATAAAGTACTAGACCATACCCATTAAAGTTAAACATATGCAGATCCACTCCTAATAGCACTCAATAGAAATGTATTCAGAGCCAGCCAGACTCACATTTTTTGGCCAGCCATGAAGTACTATGAAACAAAGCCCCTATGGACTTCATAGTCTTCTTATTCTGTATGTCAGATGACCATAAATTTCCCTAAGGACACAGTCCTCAGAATGCATCCAGTCATTCAGTGACACAAAACTGTAACAGGTCTCTCTTTGGACTGCTCTCAAAAAATGACATGAAGATTTCTTATTAAGTATGAAATCTTGCCCTTGTTTAGGCTCATTCCTAAACTTATTTCAGGCATTATAGCTGCTCTTAAAACTTAAATTGACCAGTTTATATTAATCTACATCTTACCATGTGGCTTGTTACCTCACCTCAGTACCACACGTCTGACTTCATGTCTGGCTGGCAAACCTCCCTTGCAAGATCCTTTCCCAGAGTTCCTCTCTCTGCCTGGAAGTTCTGCCTATCATCTCCTGCCTAGCTATTGACTGCTCAATTCTTTATTAAACCAATCAGGTCCTTAGGAAGGTGAGGTAAAACAAAGGCACATCTTTACACAGTGCACAAAGATATTATTCCAACATAACCCCCCTTTAGTCCAATAAAAGGCTCTTTCTCTAATGTTAATAAACGTTATACAATAAAACAATTATCAGGTAAGAATTACATCTACAATGTCCAGTCTATTTGTATTTGGCAACTTTGGAGAAAGCACACTCTTATCTGTCCTATTTTAGTGAGTCCAAAGTTTTTACCTAAATCACTTTCTCTCATAACTTGCATTACCAGCCTAAAAATATCATTTTATACCTTGAAACATTTCTTAAACAACTTAAACTTTTATGTCTCTCAGGCTTTATAAACTTTGCATCTCTTTTGTGAGATTCTTTTCTGAATTTAGTAACATGAAAAATGGTAAAACTATAACTATCTAATCCTCAACCCCATCAGAAACCTGAGAATGATAAAATATTACCTGAGTAAACAGGAAGTGCAAAACTATAAAAGTGACAGAGAGACCTGGCTGCCTAGACAGTCACTCAAGGTTCTTCTGTAACATTGAGGCACTCATCTTTGGCCTACAGGCCAAGAATATCTGACAGACTTTTCTGTGAAGCAGGAATTTTGAAGGACTGGTCTACCTTGTCTTGTTAAAATGTAGCAGTTATTCTTTTGCATCCTGCTTGTCCAATTTGGAAAGCATATGGTCAGCAGTTGAGACGGGAAGTTTCTCCCCAGTGGCTAGATTTTCCACATCAAAAGCAAACTCCATATGGAGAGTCTTCAATGCTTATCATCTTCTCTGAATTACATTGGTTCTGCAGGAGCAGACGTTTCTCACCGTCATGAAAAGCCTTATGTTATTAAAATATCTTAAATGTTATATTCTGTAGATCTCTGACGTGTTTGAAGACCACTTATCTATCTAAAATATATTTTTGTTTAACCTTGAAGACATACCTACCAAGGCTACAAGTTTGATTGTTATAGATGACTAAACTACTAGCCTGCCTCTCTTAACTATTCTAAACAGTTTGTAATAATAGCTTTCAAGAACTAGAACTTTACATTATAAGTGAACTGCGCAGCTATAATGCCTGAAATAAGAGTAGAAATATATATATGGTATATTATAACAAAAAACCTTAAATTTGTATCAACATACAAAAATACATACCAATGAAAAATATTTGAGACTAGTAGTTGCTTTTTAGCTTAAAAGTAGATTTTTAAACTAAAAATCTAAGTATGTTTTTAAACCTCTATCCTAGCATTTCTAGATTCCTCCCTTTTTAACTAGGTAAGAGAGAAAGGATAGAGGAAACAAAAAGTAGAAAAGAGAAAGAAAAAAAGAAAGAAGGAAGGAAAAGAAATCCCTTAATCTAATTTCCTTTGTTTAGTTTCCTCCCTGACCATGGCTGACAACTTGCAACTAACTCCCCTAAATGATGACAAACATCCATAAACCACCGAATGCCCGAAGAACCACCCATCCCGCCTCTTGGGAATGTGGGCATAGTGTTCAAGTTACTTCTGTTGTCTGGGGGTGATGGCATCTTTACGGGACCCTGAGAAAATGGAGATAATGGTCAAGTCCTGGGAGAGCTGGCTGTACCATTTGTTGTCCAGTCTCTGTGTGACAGGAAAGTACAGGCCTTAACTGAAGCCCTGGCTGGAGGAGTCTGTAAGGCTGTACCATTTTAGATAACTGCTTTAAAGTTGTTCTGGATGCAGATTTTTGAGAAAACTGTAACAGGGGCATTCTGAGGGGCAGGATCACCTAGGCTACTAGTCTTCATTGGTTCTGGTCCTTTTTTCTAAAAACACACAAACTTTTAAAGGTAACATACATATCTACATTAACATAAATATGGAATTGCAGTGTACACAAATCAGCTAAAGATCTTTGTTCTATGTTTGAGAAGGTAAAAGACATTTGTCAGCTTTATAAGCCCATTTGGATTGCATAATCAAACTGTAATAAAAGTCTCCATCCATGCCATATGGAAGGATGGCATGTAATAAAAGTCATGAGGACTCCTTAACCAACAAGATTTATTATGTCTCATCCAGTTCCAGAGCTGTTCCCATGTCACCTGTGTTGTAGTCTTTCTTGGTTTCTTTCTTCATGTCTGCAGCCAAGATTTTCAAGAAGTCTCCCCAGTCAGAGCTGATATTTATTGATTTTTGAATAATCCATAGCTTTTTGTTACCTGTGGAAACAAAGGCACAACCTCTCCCCCAACACAACACATTTTTCTGACCTCCATCCTGAAGTTAAGATGTTCTTAAACTATATAGGCAAGTTTAATTCAGCAAGTTTTTCTACTATCCAATGTCTCTCAGCAGCTGCTGCTTTTTGCTTATCAATATTTTAACAAAGCACTTTATAGGATGCAAATGTCTTGTTTTATAGTATTTCCCATTCTCATGTGGCTTATTCTTTTTATCTTACTTTAGTCTCTCCTTAAAGACTTAACTTCAATATTTTCAAACTCTATTTTTTTTATGACTGTCCTAAACACATTTTTAAGCATACTGTACCTGTTCCAAGGTTTTGTTGGTCTGGACCAGGCTTTTTGTGTGATGTGGCTCCAGGAAAATGTTGTAAAGCCCTTCTGTGCATCTGCAAGCTCCTTCTGTGTCTCTGCTTAGTACATGGTGCTGGTGACTGGCTCTGCCCCCCCCCCATGAGAGCTGAACCTTGAGCCTATCCTCTCCTGCCTAGCTAGGGCCATTCAGCTCTTTATTAAACCAATCAGAAGGTGCCTTAAGCAGGTGAGGTAAAACAAAGACATTTTCACACAGTATACAAAAGGATTATCCCAACACAAACAGTGCTAGAATGCTCAGTGTGGTGCTGGAAGCCACCAGCACACCGCATCAGTGAACTACTTTTCTATTCCTAAAATACAACGTCTGGCTATTAGCCACACCTGTTGACAATAACCTTGAGAGAGCATAACTCTCTGATCTAAATCTAGGTGGGACCTTTGTTTGATGTAGAAACACAATAACCTTGAAGGAATAGTGGTAAGTTCCAACTCTCTGACCTTAGGTCAACATGGAAATAGGCTCACATTTTTGGACCTTCACATGATACTCACTTACGAAAGCTTACAGGGAAGTCAGAGTGGTAATATTCTCTTGTCCTGGGAAGGAGTTGACAGGGAAGGATAGAGTGGTGGGGGGGCAAGGACTGGTGCTAGACTAGGTGCAAGCCCTTTCCCTGGGTGGGAATACCTGGAGCTCACAGCTCCAACCTAGATGCACTGTTCTGTATCGAATAGACTTCAGAAGGAAGCTGAGCACAGTGGCCCTGCAGCAGCGTACTTGTGATCAGCAGACAGAGGGATATGGAGGAAACCACATGACTACACATGAACATGGGGACTCCTCTACTCAGTGCTCTTCAGAACAATTCACTCACACAAGCGAGACATTTTTAGAAACCAAAGCAACATTGCATAAAGACAGAGAAAAGTAAGGAAACATAAAAAGGGGCTGAAGCTTCTTGCCTGTGTGATGGTCTATCTTGATTGTCAACTTGACAGAACTTAGATTCATTACAGAAACACTCATGATAGCTAAAGTTATGGCCTAAGTCTAAACTACTGCACTTAAGAGTACTACAAAACAAAGCTTCTAACCTATAAGTTTCACTTGACCAAGGACAGATACTTCATGGACTGCTGGGGACTGTTGTTCATGTAAGCCATATGTTTTTGCTTTCTGGAAACAGCCTTGGTTGCCACAAGGGCACAGGATGTGCTTGATCACACATAGGCCAGATGTACAAAGCCAGGAAGCACCTCGGGATGTGTGCTTGTTCCCAATTGAATGAAGGTGGGAAGTATGGAGCCTTGAGGGTTTTGCCTTTATAAGTCTCTGACTAATGTAATTTGATGTCATATTCTGGGGATCCTGGATATGGACCTGGCCTCTGTCCATCATCCTGGCTAGCATTAAATAACATTTGTTTCAAATTAACTCAAAAATTGTGGTAATGGTCTTGTTCTTGCCCGGCAGGATTAACATTTTCTGGAGGCCCCAGCAAGATCAGACCATCCACCTAAATTCTAAACCTTCACTACAAGACAACTGATAAATTTGTATAAGAGATAAATTTTTTTAGGCTCAAATTTAACAGAAATAAAGCTGTAGGGGCTGGAGAGATGGATCAGCGGTTAAGAGCACTGACTGCTCTTCTAGAAGACCAGAGTTCAATTCCCAGCACCCACATGGCAGCTCACAACTGTCTGAAGATCCAGTTGCAGGGGATCTGACACCTTCACACCAATGCACATAAAATAAAGTTAAATAAACCATAAAAAATATTTTAAAAAAATAAATAAAGCTGTAGAAGCCTAATCTTTTCAAAAGCTACTAACTTATTGTAAGCTGTTATGTAATTCATTTACAAGCAGAAGCTTTATTTATCCTCCTGTGTGTGTTTTCAAGGTCCTCAAACTCTTCAGAGAGCTGCTGAATATGGCATTTTAATTGTTTAATGGGAAAAATTTCCATAATTGACAGAAATGCTAGCACCTAGTGTTGATGCTAAGGTCTCCAAAGAAGACTATGGGGCACAGACAACACCATCTTGATTGTGGCAATGCTAACAACTGGGTAAAACTGCATCATGACCCTTCCTCCACCAGGACCTGCCCAAACTATAGACAGGCAGAACACTGGAAAGTTGATTGCTTCACTTTGCTCAGACAAGGTAGGGCAGTCACCTAGTTCCTCTTCCACAGGAAAGTGTCTCAGTTCTTCTAGACCTGGTGGCCAAAGAATGATGCTTCCCTGGGATCTCTGCCCCCAGCTAAGCCATGAAGACCATGGGAGCCTAGGGTAACCATCTAGGTAGTGAATAAGTCTCTGTCATTTTTGTTTATTCATTTATTTATGCCATTTGTCTTATATGTTCTGCTATAATTTATCCTTCTCAGGTCTCTGATGGTGTCTGTGGCTAACGATGGCTTTATATTAACAACTGTGAGCAAACCATCTCCTCTCCAAGGCTGCAGCCACCTTGTTAGTTCATCTCATATATAAAAATCGGGTCTTGTTTTTTCTAGAGTTACTAGGTCTCCTTCTGAGAAAGGCAGATAGATTTGCCTTGCTAACAAGATTCATATTAAAAGATAAACAGGTTTGAGATGTGAGTTTTTAACCATTCCTCTACTTAAAAGGACTTGTTTTCAATGACTGCTCTCAGTAATAACTACTCATGTGTCTGGTAAATGATTAGAGGGAAAGAAAAAAGTCTAAAGTTTATGAAGTTCAGAGGGTCCAGGGAGTGTTCTAAGGTGAGTACAAACTGTCAAGTTCTGCGGATGTGAAAGCTTAAGTGGTGAGGGTATAAAATGTGCACATGTAAGTTATAAAGGAATAAGGAAGTGATCTAAGGGATGTAAAATATTTAAAAATGAAAGAGAGAACTGTTTCAGATTTCCTTTCCCTTCTATGCTATTGTTATACTAAGATTTCAAAGGATCAGAGTTTTAACATTGATCATGGAATTCTGACAAGCTGGAGAAGCTCTGACTATACCTTCAGTCACAAGCTCGAGATTTGAAATCCTTTGGCTGTCTTCTATGTATAGACTTAAAGGTGCTTCTCATCAGGCTAAAGACATCTCTGTCCACTCTAAATATTCAGCCATCTGGACAGAGAAATGAATACTCATGCTTTTTAACCTAGGGCCAGAGTTTTTGTGATGATTCAAAGGTGTGAGTCTACTCCAGCTGTTTTACAGACACCTGTTAGCTGCTTTTTCTACAGTGTGATTTCAGTACAGATTACACACCGTGGTGATGCTAATATAATTTTTTATAAACTAAAAATTCATGTAAGCATCAAGGAGTCAAAGGGGTCTTAAGGCTTGAGTCTACCCACCACTGGTCAAATGGACTCCAGGTAAGTAGTCCTGTCATGTCAACCAATGACCTACATTTCCCTGCTTATTGCCTATTCTGGAGGTTGGGGGGCTCCAAATGTAAGATTTCCCTTTAAGTTTCTTAACTTTAACTTCTGTTCCTAGTCTATATCTGTCTTAGTAGATTTCCACTTGATTGACAGACACCATTCATCTATAAACTATTTAAAACAGCTACAAGCCCTGGACTTACTGAAAGCTGATGTGAACCAGTCCAGCCAATGTGATCGCTACTGTCTCTTCAGATGGGTCAGCTAACCGGATGCTTCTGATGAATGCCCCATTGTCTGAATCCCCTCCTGGCCTTTGACTAGCCTTCCTGGGCCCTGATAATGGCATCCTAATTTTAGCAGGAAGTAGTTACAGAAGAGAGTACATAACCCCTTATGTTACGTTGAAAGGAAACTCCCTGGCAAAGGGGATAAAATGACTACCTATAATGCCTACTGACATACCAGGAAAGGCACCTGTTAAAACTAAATAGACTAAGATCTGTCAATGGTAGATTCATTAGCTGAAGTTCTACAGTGTGATAGGACACTCAACCTGTTCTATGTAGAACTAGGAGGTTATTGTATGGCTTTAAGAGAAAATTGTTTTTTCTATACAAAACCACTCATGAACCCTTAGAGACAATCTGGCTGTACTAAAAAAAAATTGCAAGAAAGGTGGACTTGAAATGAAATAAATGACTGGTTCCCAGTCCTATTTTCATGTTCTTCCTAGACAGTAAATCTGACGTCAGCCATCTCAGGGCCTTTGGCTCTTCTGCTTCTTCTAATTACACTTGGCTCTTTATCATTAATGCCTTAACTAGATACATAAATTCCCATCTGGGTGCCATTAAGTTAATGGTTCTTAGATCTTGATATAAACGGTACCTACCACAGAGTCAAGGATTTGACTCAGAATACAACTCAAGGAGGGGAAGTGTGAGGGCTAAAGTTACGTTTTGAATTTAAATTACTGTGCTTACGAGATCTATAAAATGCCTCTAACCTGGAAGCCCCACTTGCCCAAGTACAAATAACTAGAATGCTGTGGGGTGTTGTTCATGTGAGGTAACAAGCCACATGTTTTCACTTCTGTGAACAAGCTTGGTTGTCCCCACTGCACAGAATGTGCTTGATCACACATAGGCAGGAGATAGGCAGGAGGCATGTCAGGATGTGTGCTTGCCCCATATTGCACAAAGGTGGAAGTATATAGCTTATAAAGGGTTTTTTGCCTTTATAAGTCTCTGACTAATGTAGTTTAGGACCATATTCTGGGAATCCCGGTTATGAACCTGGCTAGTATCCACCGTCCTGGCCACTATTTAATAAAACTTGCTTCAAATTTGACTCAAAAATGTGGTAATGGTCTTTTTCTCTCCCAGTGGGATTAGCATCCCCCCCGGGTATATCTGTGATGGTGTTTTCTGAGAGATTTAGCTAAGCAGGGAACTCACCTGAATGTGGGTGGCACCACCAAATGGACTGGGGTTCCAGCCTAAATAAATATGAGAAAGCAAGCTGTGTACCAGTGTTCATCTGCTTCCTGACTGCAGATACAACACAACCATCTCACTTACTCTCCTGCTGCCATGAATATCCCTGACATGATGGGCTGCATCATCAAACTCAGTCAAGATAAACCTCCCTTCCTTCCTTATACTTAAGGAAGTATACATATACTTCCTTATGCTTTTGTCGGGGTTTTATCATGGCAATGAGAAAAGTTACTAATACGTTCTGGGGTCTAGTTTGCTTTTTCTGATGAATGAGAGTCAGGAAATGTCTAATAAACTAACAACTAATAAAACCAAAGGTGTCTTCAGAGGACTGGGGAGATGTCTCTGTAAGTGAACTGTTTGCTTCACCAGTGTGAGATCTGAAGTTTGCATCCTCAGAACCTACATAAAGGGTTGTAACGCCTTCATTACTCTCTATGGTACAGTTCACACTACTGTACCATTCACGAGACTGTGCAAGGGCCTGGAGATTAAAGGAACACACAGGAGACATGGGTCATTCATGAGGAAAGAATACCAAATGCCATTTATTCAAGCTTAGGAAAAAACCTTATATACCTAGTTGTGCACAATGGAAATCCCCCCAGGCAGGTGGGAAATTACCAGGCTCAAGAGTAAACAAAACCCCTAAACTAACCACCAGTGGGGGCAGAGAGAGCACAGGAACAAACAGGATGTTTAGCTGGAAACTACAATAAGATGTTTGGCCAGAAACTATCCTCAAGATGAACCACGGGAGAAGGGGTAGCCCTGTGGGCTGGACAGGTTCCCCTTTATTATAAATTACATAACTAGGCCTATCTTAGGTGACATTGGACTGCAGGCAACACCCCTTACCCATGGAAAGCATCCAGGTCAAAACACATTTCCTGTCTTAGGTTGGGGCAGTCCCCCAAAGACCTTTGCTGTCATTGGCTCACTAGTCACCCATCACCATGTTCAGACTGATTTGCGCTGAAGGATCCTCCAGGGCAATAGCTAAGAGGACTCACTGAGTAGCGACATTGACCTTAGCTTGCCTCTAGCTCTGGCGTCATGAAAACATGAAGATGATGCTCCAGCACATATAAGCACTCCTAAGGAGGCTGTGCCTGCTCAATCCTTAATGAGTCTGCCTGTAAAAAGTAAGGTCTCAGCGCTGGTGGAAGGAACCCTGGTATTGTTAATTAGAATAATCTCATGAGCCAATTTGTAAATTGTGCACTCCAGGGTCCATGAATAGCAGCATTAAGCATTTTTACTGTATCTGTTAAGTTGTAACCTTAGCAGTGATCTTGAACCAAAACCAATTGCAAATGTAATTGCAATATTCCTTTGTGAATATAGCTATTACTATCATTTTGAGTGGCCAAGGCATTTGCAACCTGCCCCAAAGGGGTATCCATTGTGCTAGCAGTAGCAACTGACTGACTAATGTCAACTCCAGCAGCCATAGCCACTGTGGCAGCCACAGCAATAGAAGCCATTATGGCTGCTGTAATGCCAAAATCTCTTCTTGTTCGATGCAGGATGAGTTGATTGACAGGCAGAGGAACCACCACAGCCAGCTCCTCAGGACCACCACAGCCAGCTCTTCAGCTGACAAACCTGCTCAGAACATTTTAAAACTCCAGAAATATTAGCAGTATGATCAGCAACAACAAAAAAGAAAGGGGCAGTGACACAAACCCCTGCCCGGAAAGTACAATTTTTTTTGCTGAATGTGATTTAAGAGTCCAGTGGGAGGCAGTAATGCACTCGGCCCAAAGTAGAGAAAGACTCCAATGGTAACTCAAGGGCCCAGGCCGACTGTCAACATCCTGCAGAAAAACATAAACAGCCCCTCTTCCCCACACCAGTATGGGATCTGGACCATATCAAGTGCCATCTACTAGATTCTTCCATTTGACATGAGGCATCCCAGAAGAAACTGGCTGCCAGTGCCAGTCGGCAGCGGTACGAGATTGAGCATCAACAGTCAAAAAATTTAAAATGTATAAAATAAAAGATAAATGGTCTCTGGGGGGAACCATATTCCCCCTCTTTTGTTTTATGCAAATAGACTTTGAGTGTATGATGTGCACACTCCACTATAGCTTGTCCTTGAAAATTATAAGATATTCCCGTTTTTTGAGAAATAGAGAGCTCAGAGCAAAATTTAGCAAAGCCAGTGCTGGTGTAGGCTGGCCTGTTGTCAGTTTTTACAGTTTATGGAACTCCCATGTAGGCAAAAGCCTGGAGACAGTGACTTTTAACATCCCATAATTTTTCTCCTATATGTCCTATATAGGCTGAAGCAAAAATAAGATGAGAATATGTATCCATGGTTATGTGAACATTGCATACGCCCAAAAGAAGGAACATGGGTAACATCCATTTGTCATATGTGATTAGGGGCAAGCCCATGAAGATTAACTCCTAAATGGGGAACAGCTAAAAGTTCTGTGCACAGAGTGCATTTTTTAACAATATCAGTGGCCTGCTCTTGAGAAATCTTAAAGATCCAGCATTGAGGTGAAAATGATTATGAGCTTTTCTGCAGCTTCATAAGATTCTTAAGTAACTGCACAAATTTGGCGAGTAAGGTGATCAGCCAATGCATTTCCCAAGGAGGTCAGTATGAGCCCTCAAATGCTCTACGTAAATGGGAATAGATCGGGCCCATAGCAATGTTTGAATAGCCAATAACTGCATTTGGACTCGAGATACAGAAGTGATATAGGCTGCAGTTTCCAAAGGTGTGAGAATTCTTCTTATATATTGACTATCAGTAAAAAGGTTAAATGGGATATAGTGAATATGAGCAGAGGCAAGCTTTTCTTCAATTAAAGTAATACATTGCCTTGCCTGAGGTGTCAACTTACAGAAGGAGATTGGATCTGGATTTCCCCTGCAGCATGCCAAAAAGTGGTTTTAAGGCTCCCATAAGAATTCCCAAACTGGGTCAGACCCAACTGAGATCTCCAAGCAATTTTTGAAAATCATTCAAAGTGTGTAGTTTATCTAAGTGAAGAGTAACTTTCTGTGGTTTTACTCCTGTCTACAACAGCTGATGCCCCAAGTATTGATATGGAAACCATTGTTGTACCTTTTCAGAAGCAATCATCAACTCAGCATGTGCTAGGCATTCTTGCAAGTCTTCAAAAGCCTCAAGAACTATATCTGTGTCCTGTCCAGCTAATAGGATATCATCCATATAATGAATGATATACAGTTGAGACTACTTATACCTTATGGGGGCGATAACCCGGGCCACAAACATTTGACAGATGACAAGACTATTAGCCATACCCTGGGGTAATGTTACTCATTGGTAATGTCTATATGGTTCTTTGAAATTTATAGACGGTACGCTGAAGGCAAATTTATCAGAATCTTTTGGATGCTGTGGAATGGTGAAAAAACAATCTTTCAGGTCAATAACTAAAAGATGGTATCCTGCAGGAATACCCACAGGCTGAGGCAGCCCAGGTTGAGTTGTCCCCATAATTTCCATACAATCGTTTACTGCTCTAAGATCTTGCACAGCCTCCATTTACCAGACTTTTCCTTAATAACAAAGATAGGAGTATTGCAGGGAGAAGTGGATGGCACTATGCGTCCTGCCTCTAGCTGTTCCTGGACCAGGGTCTGAGCAGCCTGTAATTTTTCTTTACTTAGGGGCCATTTCTCTATCCATACAGGTTTTTCAGTTTTCCATTTTATGGAAAAGCTTTCTGGCTGCTCTGCAATGGCCCCTAAGAAAAATTTCTCAACCCTGCACACTGTCCAGGTGACTGTTGTGTTATTTTCTTGTCTGCTAAAATTTTTGGGTCTCCCTGCAGATTTTTGCCCAATCCCTGCCCAGGGACAAAGCCCTGGTTTGTTAACATGCACTGCACAGGTTTCAGTGGTCAGAACTGCTCCCATAGCTTGCAAAATATCTCTTCCCCACAAATTGAGAGGAAGGTGTTCCAGGACAAATGATCTAAAAATGCCCTTATGGCCTTCTTAATCCTTCCAATCTAAATATTGGGTACTGCACTCTGGAGAACTGGCCATTCCTTCCCCCTGCAATGCTGTAGAGGCCAAGCCATGGGCCAATGTTTTTTTGGCAATCACAGAAAAATCAGCCCCTGTATCTAGAAGGCCTTGGAACCTTTTCCCATTAATTGTTAATGTAAATGTGGGGCGGTTCTCTAAACTAGAAACCCAAAAAGATACAGGGAGTCCCGTGGAGCTAAACCCCTTGTCCCCTCGCTTTTGTTTAAAGAATGGATTAGCAGAGCGAAACATGGGCAAAAGCACTAGTTAAGCTATTCTCGCTCTGTGAGGGATGACAAGGACTCCTCCCCAGCATCAATCATAATTTTAATTTCTCCAGTATAAGCATAGTCTATAATTCCTGGTAAAATTTTAATTCCTTTAAGTGATGAACTACTTCTACCTGAGACTAATCCTACTGAACCCTCTGGAATAGGTCCATATACTCCAGTCCCCAAGGCCTGCACACCCATCTGTGGGGTCAATACTGCCTGGGTGGAGGTACAGAGGTCCAGTCCGGCACTTCCTGGGGTGCCTTGGACAAAGTCAAGGCATATCTTTGAGGAATGAATCTGATGGGAACAGCTGGTCCACTCATGGTCTGAAACACTTGTGTTTGGGGGCCCGGGGCAGGCCCCTCCTCCCGTTTTCCCATACGGAAACAGGATTTCCTTGAAGGTCAGTTTTAGAGCAGCACTCATTAGCCCAATGGGCCCCCTTTTGACTCTTCAGGCAAATACCTGGATTTCCCCTGGGCTAACTACCCACCCCTTTACCCACAGGGCAATTCCTTTTGAAATGTCTTGGTTGTCCGCATTAAAAACAAGTCTTTGATCTAGCTCCACCTTGACTTCCCCTGAGAGCAGAAGTAATTACTTGCCCCATAACATGAGTGCCATCCAATGTCCTTGCATAACAGAATATAATCATTTAAACTTCTATTTCTATAGGGACATATAGCCTCCTGATGGTATCTATTAGCATTTTCGTAGGCCAATTGCTTTATGACAGGCATAGCTGTGTCCACATCCCCAAAAATGCGACCCCCTAGTTATAACAGGTGGTCAACAAACTCAGGATAAGGTTCTGAGGGTCCTTGAAGAACTTAGACATTTGTTTCCCTGCCCCTTTATTAGGTAGAGCTTTCCATGCTTTAACAGCCGAGACAGCTATCTGAGCATAAACAGCAGGGTCATAATTAATCTGTGTTGCTAAGCCCATGTACTTTCCTGCACCAGTTAACATGTCAAGGCTATGCTGAGGGAAACCTGCAGAGGTGTTATGCCGTGTACGATATCTGTGCAATTTTCCTTTCTTTCTTCTTCCAACTTCTTTTTTAGCAGTACAATCTACCTTTCTAAAGTCTCTTCTTCCTCTTCTATATCCCTTTTAGTACTTTTAAGTTCCCCTCCTCAAAGCTTTTAATAAACTTCACAGATTCTTCATCCTGAATCTCCTTAAAGGTTTTGGCCAAATTCTCTAATTGCTCTTTTTCTTTTACATCATCACTGAGAAGAGTGTCTTTGACTAAACACCATAGTCTAAATGTTGCTATGGGAAATTCTTCTCTTTTAATGCTTTTTGAAGATCAGCTTTTACCTGTTCCCAATCAGGAATATTAAAGCCCCCTGCTTGTAGAAACCAGGGACTAAACTCTCATGGAAAGTTAGGCAATACACTACCTAAACTACCTTAAGACTCAGCAATACCACTTTTGGGCCTATACACAAAAGAAAACTGTCTTAATAAACTCTTGTGCTGTCTTAGTTTCAATACCAGTGCCTTGTTTCTCTAAAAGAACTATCAATTGGCCTGTCAATACTGGAACAGAATTACTAACACCCATCTTCAACTCACCCTCACCATCAATATCTTACCTGCTGGCCAGTCTTCCGAGGGCGATC